>BQNB010047153.1:0-43297 GCA_026074375.1 Tanacetum coccineum | reverse complement strand
ACTTAGATTTACTATCCATAGTTAATCTTTCCTTTTCCACTTCCAATCGGGTATCTCAGGTTGTAGTAACAACCTAGATACCTTTGATGCTCATCTTCTACTTCCAATCACGCTTAATACTTACTAACACCACCAGCTATATCCTTCCTCATACTCGGCCACCAATTCGTATACCTAAGATCATATTACATCTTACCCACTCCAGGACGAACATAATACTTTGTCACATATGCCTCCTCCATAATCAAAGTCCTTACATTACCTACCACAAGAATCCAAATTCTATCCAAAAATTATAACCCACCACCATCTCTTTTCTCCATTTGTTAATCCGAGCCACACAACATCTCTGTTGACGCGTTCTTTGCTTTGGACGTCTCAACCTATACCACTAACATCTTCTCTTTAATCTCAGCTTGCATCGTCATACATATATCTTAAACTCGTCTTGGCTTCACTCCTCCTTTCCTACTCCATGCATTAACAACTACGTCCGCCCTTTCCCACATGGTACTTGGTCTCACAATAACAACCCCTAAATAACTCCATCCATCGTCTATGCCTCAGGTTTAATCCTTCTGAGTGAAAATGTGTCGAAGACTTTTATGATCCGTATAGATCACACTATTCATCTCGTACACATAATGCCTCTATCACTTTAGAGCAAAATCATCACGCCTAAGTCCATAACGTGAGTCGTGCCGTTCTTCACATGAATTTCTAGTTGTCGCGTTGTATAAGCAATCACCTTCTCTCTTCGTCTAAGCAAGCATCCTAACCCTTGCTCCATGCATCACTATGAAATTGTATGATCCTTCCGGTAATGCCAAGATCGACTCATTACCTATATTGTTCCTACAACTTCCGAAAAGCTTCCTCTTCACTCTGCTTCGACCTTGTTGGGCTTCACATGACACTTCTCTTTCTTTAGCAGCTCCAAATTCATCTTCAAATGTGACTCGTGCTCCTTCTTAGACTTCGTGTAGACCTAAATGTCGTCGTTAAACATGATGAAAACTTGCCTATATATGGCTAGCACACCCGATTCATTACGTCCATGAAAACCACTAGTGCATTGGTCAACCCAAAAAGGCATAGCCGTAAACTCATAGCGTCCATAACACATCCTAAAAGCAGTCTTTGAAATTTCATCTTTGTGCACCCTCATTTGGTGACAGTTCGAATAAAGATCTATCTTACTCAACTCGTGATAATCTATGCACATCCTAAACGACCCATCCTACGTATTGACAAGCAATACATGTGCTTCCTCATAGCGAATAACTAGGTCAATTAAAACCTTTACCTTGTAGCTCTTGCAATTATTCCAACAACTTTTTCATCTCCGTAGGCGCCAAACGACATGGGCCTTCGCAATCAGTGTCGCTCCTTGTACTAACTCTATACGAAATTCTACTTCACGCCGAGGGGTAGACCTATTAAATCCTTAGAAAACACTTTGGGGAACTCACATACTACAGGTATATCACATAATTTCGACTCATCTACTTTGGTACTCCTACGAGACCTCACATTCACATTAGTTCGTTTCCCTACGAACCTCTAGCACCTTCAAATCCACCAAAGACATTTTAACCAACTCCTCATGGCATACTTTCTCAGCCTTATACTTCACAACCAATTCTCTCATACGACTATATCAACCCTCTCATAACCAACGGTACTAGATCTATAGTGAAACGAGAACCTTCTAATTCTAACAACTAACTCATCCGTTTCACTACCTCAATCACATAGGCACAACTCAGAAGATGTGAACTAACATCAACTCTAAGATCACATAATACGTACATCAAACGAATTCGAAGGACCACGGTAAATCGAATAGGGTAATGCATGAATATCGAACCAACTATGAACAAATACCAAGACTTTACATGTACCGATTTTTGGTAAAAATTCAAAATTACAAAAACTCAAAGGAAAATCAAACCGAATGTATGTATTGATAAGAAAAAAACAAACCATCGACACAACAAACGTACCATCGACGCAAGAGACACCTATTGAATAACACCACGTATCATGACCTATAAATAAAAGAATATATGAAAGTATATACTAGTTACGTACATGTAAACACATAGATACTAAAATGCAACTATATGAAGGTTCCAAAGTTATAGTCTGGGCCAACCACCTAGTTCTTTATAACCTATGGCTCTGATACCAATCTGACACACCATGCCAAGGTGGAATCACATGGCGTGATCGATAGGCATCATCACAACACATGGCATCACAATAAAGAAATACTAAATGAATTAAAATCCAATATATAAAAGACACAAAGTGTCATGATAACACCTACAACATTTATCATTCAAATTCTTATAGTGCAACCAACCAAAACAAAACAAATGAACATGGATTCCGCAATGCAAGCCTATGGTCCAGCTAATACCTCTTCCTAAATCTTCACACGTTTTGCTCACTTGAAAATGATGCTTAAAACGTCAACAAAACTGTTGGTGAAAGTTACAGGTTTAAGACTCACTTATGACACCGCGATCAACAAAAACAACATTTACGAACATATATGCATGACTATTCTATCACAACATAAATTTACATTTATCTGGGGTGGATCGTACCCCTCTGTCCCACCGTTATCTCCACGCAAGACTCTCCACGCGAGACTGAATATCTCCACGCAAGACTGACCCACTTGACTAGCTAAGTTCGTTCGGGTCTCACACAAGGTCATGTCATCCTCACATACACATGCCTTACCACAATTAATTTCACATAGCAATAACACATAGCAATCATATAGTTTGACACTTAAAAACACATATCACAGTTCATAATTTAAAAACAGTTTGCATCATTTCCATCCCTAAATATTAGTAAAAAGCAAGACTGTAAAACTCACCTCGATGCAAAGCAAATCCAAACTCTTCAATTAACCTTGCAAATAATCTATGAAAAACAATACACACATGTTACCATCGATTAGGTCTCTCATCCAATTCGATTTCTGCATTTTAACTCATCTATATACTCTTCACAACTTGCTAACCTCAAGTTACCTTATAAAACCTACATCTCAACTTTTTGCATTTTATCCTGTTTTTATAGTCACAAGATGACTCTAAATAAAATACTAAAACACCTAATTAGTTCTTCTCTTTACATTCTATAGCTCCCCAATGAGTTGTGAGCTTCTATGATTTTTGGATAAAAATAATAGTGAGTGTAACCATTTTATAAAAATTCGACATCACAAAGTGTCCAGAATTTGATCTGATTCGACCTTCAAAAAGTTTAGCTTGAGCAGGCCCATTTAAACACTTAGGAACATTCTATAAAAATTCTAGAAAATCATAAACACCATGAACTTGCTACAGTATCAAGCCCATTAATTAAAAAGACGCTTTGATATGGTTTTTGACCTCACAAACACAACTCAGAATCTGCCCTGAAAACTCAGTTTTGACAACGAATCTTGTTTTATTAATTTGACTAACTTCCACTCACTTTTAATTTATGAAACTACTTTGGTTGGAAAGTAGACTCTCTGTAGTTAATTTTAGGCTCAAGAAAAACAATAAAAGCTATCCGTATGACTGAGATATGGCTCTCGAAAGATGACCTAAAATTCTACCCATATTTCTATTCTGAATTTAGCATAATTAACCCTAATTAACTTACCCAAAACCCTAATTATTATCCCTGAAACTATTTTTGATGATCAAAACCTCTTAATTACATATTATTTACAATAACCTAATCCATCCTTAATGATTATTACGTTAAATAAAATCAATTGTATTGAAAAAAATTTAGAAAACAATACCTTAACTCTTAAAAATCGAAACCCTAAATTTTTTTGGGGTTTTCTTCTAGTTTTGTGTTGTTCGACCAGCCAAGGGAAGGAGAGGAAAAATCAAAGTGATTTGGTTTAGGTTTGATTTGTAGTTATAGGCCTTAAAAGATAATTACCAAATACAAGTTGTAATCTAATTAGGATATCTTTTCCTTTTTCTTTTCTTTTACTAAAATTTGTTTTTTTCTATTAATTTTTATTATTATTATTATTTACAACTTTAATACCTATATTTTTTTGATTCTAGGTTAAAACCTTTGCTTATTTCGCTAAACCTTGAACTTTCTAACTAGATTTCTAACAAGCCTTCACTTCCAATTATTTCTAAAAATGGAAAGTACTCTAAAATCACTAAAATACTAACATAATATATATAATATGTATTATATATATAGTACGTACACAAAAAATTACGTACACGACATTTGAAACTACGCAAAGCTTCCAAATGATCTCATTTCCATTCAATCTCATTTCAACTAGTACCATGATTCATAAATCATGTACTTCAATCTCATACACATATCTCTCACAAAACACATAAAACACATAAAGAACACACATAAACGCTTCAAATAAATTCTAAACAAACTGACCAACCGACTCAAACCACGGTTGTCACACCAGCATCATCAGCAACTGCATCCTCTAGGCTCTGAGGACTATCAGGAAGAAATGATAGAAGAATATATTGTTGAGTAGGTATTGTATCAACATTATCTTTAATACCTGCATTCCTATTAGTCTGATTCCCTGCAGTAACTGGCTCATAATTCATAGAGTTTGTTAGTAAATCGATATCAAAGAGCCAATCTGGTTCACTCCCTGCAACATTTGGTTTGTTTTCAAGAAAGGTTATGTGCAGGTTCTCCTCTACTGTCCTAATTCTAGTGTTAAATACCCTAATAGCTTTGCTATTTATAAAGTATCCAACCAAAAACCCCTCATCAGCCTTCCTATCAAATTTGCCTTGGGGATCTAAGGTATTAAGAATGGTCACAAGACACCTAAAAGGTCCCATAAAGCTTATACTAGGTGGTCTACTATGTAATAGTTCATAAGGTGTCTTGTTGTAAGGCTTGGTCACTAAAATTATATTCTGAACATAATAAGCAGTATTAACTGCTTCAGTCCAAAATGTAGTAGGTAAGAGTAAATCTGCTAGCATAGTCCTAGCTGCCACTATTAGTGTCATGTTCTTTCTTTCAGCAACTCCATTTTGTTGTAGAGTTTTCGCAACACTGAATTCCCTCTTAATCCCTTTCATCCCACAGAACTGATTCATGTCATATTTTTAAACTCAGTTCCATTTTCACATCTGATGATTTTAACCTTATGATTTATTTGGGTTTCAATGTCAGTTATAAAAGTTTTAAGGATCCCACAAGTCTCATCCTTAATGGCCAAAAATAAAACACAACTAAACCTACTAAATTCATCAGTGACAACAAGGCAATATGTCTTGTGATTGATACTCCTTACAGATGTTGGCCCAAATAAGTCCATATGCAACATTTATAAGGGTTGGCTGATAGAGCTCACAAGCTTGGTCTTACAAGAGGCTTTGTGTTGCTTTCCCTTCTGACAAGCAACACAAGTATGGTCATTTTCAAAAAGCTTTGAAGGCAAACCTCTTACAAGGTTTCCCCTCACAAGTTTGTTCATAGTTTTAAAGTTTATATGACCAAGCCTCCTATGCCATAAATTAGACTCATCTATTGTAGCCTTTGCAAATAAACAAGTCAAACCTCCTGAAGGAACAACATTCTTTAGATCAAAACTGTACATGTTGTCATGTCTTGGAACTTTAAGCAAGACTTGACTTTCATCAAGTAGCTTAAAATCAGATGAATTGAGAACAAGACATACATCTCAGTGAAAAGAACCTTTTTTCTTGTCACACATTTGTAAGACAGAGAAAAGGTTAAACTTAAGTTCCTTTACAAAGTATACATCTTCAAAGTCTAATTTACCAGTCCTAATTTTACCTTTTCTAGTAATTTTACCTCCTTTAGGACTTCCTCCAAATGCAACAAATCCACCATCAATTTCTTGATAATCTGTAAGGAAGGACTTGTTTCCAGTCATATGCCTAGAGTATCCACTTTCAAAAATTCCTTGATCCTGTAAAGTATATCGTGGATTACCCTGCACTCAAAATAAGAGAATAAGTTTCTCCTGGGGACCCAAGCCATTACTGACTTAAGTCTTCCTTGTAGATCAACATAGTCAAATCTTTTAAGCATGTATGATACACTATCTTTGAAGTTATGGTCTATAACATTTCCTGTTGGTCTCCAAATCCAGCATGCTGAGGACTTAATAGCATTTTCCCTATTTCCCTCAACATCACTAACTACTGCTTTTGGCCCAGCAGTAATTACATTGTTAACCCTGGCAGTATTAACTTTTTCTTTAAAATTATTGGTTTTAGCTGCTGATTTTTGGTTAAAGACCCTTCTTATTGGTGAATGTGCTTGAAAATAAGAATATATTATGGATAATGCATCATTCATTTTTGGTTTAGGGGCAACAGTATTAGCAGGCCTGGTAGTACTAATTGATGCTCCTGATCTTAGAGATCTTTGCTTAGCAGCATTAACTGGAACTTGTCCTGACTTCGTTGCAACTGTTGTTGCAATTTATTTTGGTGATTCACCCTCTGAGCATTGTTCTATACTAGTCCAATTTTCCTTTGACCAGTAACCCTTCTCTTATTATTCAACCTTGGTTTTTCTACCATTTTATTGTCATGAAAATCACAGTCTTTGATTAAATGGTTGAAACTCCCACATACAAAACAAGCTTTCTTTATAAACTCAAAACCATTCCCTAGTTTCTAAGTAATCATCCAATTCCAGTTTCTTCTATTAACCCTAGGACTTTGACTTTTCCTAAGATACTCTACTTGCCTATGTGTGTTTTCCTTATTAACATATTTCACATTCTCACCAGATTTAACAAAATTGATTTTAGTAAACTTTGGTTTTGTCTGATCAGATTTAGGTCTAAACACACTATCATTATCACTATCAGTGTCCCATTCTTCAATGATAGGAGCACTAGGCCTAACAGTTTTAGGCTTTTCTACAATATCCTTACTAGTCTTAGATATACTAGTTTCAGTTTCAGGCACACTAGTGGTGGTCTTTCTCACTGCAGACTTAAAAACAGATTCATCTAACCCAGCAAAAGATAAGTCAGGTCTTGGGGGCATGTAGTTCCCAGTGTAGGGAGGGGGAACTGCATGAAACCCTTTACCTGTTTTGAATCTATCATTTACTGGATTATCATCCACATCACTTTCTCTACTGTTAAACACACTATGAACCACTTCACTCTCATTTATTTGACTATCATAACCAAGACCAGTTTTGTCTTTAGCACTTATTTGACTATTAATCAGTTTAGTTAGATTCTTTGATGATTCTTCAAATTTTTCTAGTTTAAGTTTCAAATCATCTTTCTCTTTTAAAGCTTCTTCTAACTGATTTTTAAGGTCTTTGATAGAAATATCTTTCACTTGGACATCATACTTTAAAAATGCAATATTTTCTTCATAAACAGCTCGTGAACAACTATCCTAGCTTTTAATGATTCTAATCCTATTTGATAACCTATTATTTCTAGATTAGATTTATTAAGAGCTTCACGCTGTTGATCATACTATTTTTGAAGAGCTTCATATGATTTTAAACAATATTTAGAGCAAGTATGTACCTCAGAGTCTGAACTTGATAAACCTTGAGATGTATAGGACATTAGAACAAAGTTTGTGATTCCATCTTCAGCCTGAAAGCTCCAATCATAACCACCTATCCTATCTTGAACAACCAAGGAATTAGTAGTAGATGTGTCCACTTGAGAATTCCTTCTTGGTCATCTCTATTTCTATTCCTCTGATTCCTTAGCGCCCTGCATTCTCTGGCAAAATGACCTCTCCTATGGCAGTTGTAGCATTCAACCTTTATCCTGTCAAAGCCAACAGTCTCTTTGCCATTTAAATCTAGCTTCCTTCCTGTTTTCTGTATGAACCTCTTGACTCTCATGGTAAGCATTGCTACTTGCCATTTGAGATCCATTTCTCCAAGATCATCAACATCAATCTGTTCCAAATCTTTTTTGTCTAATTATGGGGTATTGGATTGGTTAGCAAAGAAAGAAAACATAACATCATCAGCATATGATGCAGTAGAAGCTTGATCCTTAGAACTAGTAAGAGAAACACTATGAGCGCTATTAACTGTTTCATCAGTGCTACTGGAGTTATCAGAGGAAACAAAGGCCACATTCTGAGAATTTAAACTTGAACTTGTTTGGCCTTTGATATCAGATTCATACACCTTCAGATTATTATACAAATCATCCAAGCTCAATGTGTCTAGATCAGATTTGTTTCTCATAATTAAAGCAATATTGTTCCAAGCTGATGGTAAACTTCTTAACAACTTCAGATTTGCATCCTCATGGGAGATAACTTCAACATGGATTTCAAGTTGACTAATGAGTTTTTGAAACCTATCATAGGTTTTATCCAGTCCTTCTTGACTTAATGCAGCAAAGTTTTCATAATTCTGCTTGAGAATGGTCTTCTACATCTTCTTTGATTCCTTGTTGCCTCCAAGCCTATTCTTGATAGCTTCCCATAGGGACTTTGCATCCTTGCAGGCATGAAATTTCAGTAGGTGCTCATCAGGAATGGCTAGCATAAGAGTGCTTTTTTGCTTTTAGTTCATTTTTCCTTGCTAACTTTTGTTCAGCAGTTTTAGGAGGAATAGGATCTTCAGCACCAGCACTAGCTGATGCAATTGGTGAAACTAAATCACCATTTACTATAACCTCCCAGAGGGCATGATCAGTAAAGGTGAGGTATTGTTCCATCCTCATGCTCCATAGATCATACTCTCCAGTTTTGAGTATTGGAAGTTTTAGTGCAGAAATCATTTGGGTAGTTTCTGATTGTGACTCCATCTTTTCTTTGACTAACATATCTTGAGTAGAGTTAGAGTTCTTCTTATTCAAAGTTTCTCAGCAAGATCTGATACCTCTTGTTGATCCCTTCTGAATAGATCTTGATCTCCTTTAGCTTGTATAAAGGTTAGTAACCTTGGATAAATCCAAAACTACTAAGACAGAAACTTTATGAGATAACTTAAAGTCTATGCGGAATCTAGACTTTAAGCTATAAGAAGATTAACAAATGAACACACAAATGTAAGCTAAACTTTCAGCCTCAATATAAAACAATCACTCTGAATAGTGATAGGGTTACAAAATAACCTTGAAGCTGCTAACTATATTTGCTATAAAAACTATATAAAACTTATATTCTTTACCTATGTCGTAGGGTTCCTTTTATACACGAAGGAAATCCTAATGGGCTTACAAAACGCGTATACTAATTAATGCATATATATTCCTAATATATCTCATGCATATCACTTTAGCAGTACTAACTATTATAACTAACAGTACTAATAAACTGACAGTACTAACACTTTATACTGGCAGCACTAACTATTAAACTAACAGTACTAATGACTTAGACAATTTTCTCTAATCTTTAGTAGTAGCACAAACTTGAACCAGCAGCATTAAGTTGTAGAAGCCTCTAATTCCCAACAGACCACGTTTGATATCTTCCAGAATATTGTATTCCCATATAGCTTGAATATGGTGTATTGCCTTTCCTGGATACGACGTATTTGTCTTGTGTCCTTCGTGGTATTTTGTGAGTGCAGTCACAGATACGCCGTATCTTCCTTGATGGATACGGTGTATTGTTAGTCAGAATAGTAATCTTCAAAATATCTTCGTTTAAGCCCTAGAATGCGAGCCTTTTAGTCAAGTTTTACCAAGTACTTCATAATTACTGCAATTCTCAAATATAAATGATTAAGTAACAATTCTTTGCAATAATTACACAAAATAGGTTAATTACATGGGATAAATGATGATATAAAATAGACGTTATTTGATGTCATTAGTATTCTTCAAAGTCTAGTGGTAAATTACATGGGATAAATGATGATATAATATGGGTTTGTAGAATGATCAACTCTAGTGGTAAATATGGGTTTTTAATATAAGGCTTAGGGTTGATCATTCTACAATCTTTCACCAAAAGTACCACACCAACAAGGCAACTGAAGCACACATACATGGTCGTAACGACGGAATAGACATGTGTGTTTGATCACATCCTCATTCGAATTTAACCAACGGTTAGGATGAAGAATGATATAGGGTAGGGATCTTCTAACTTTCACCAATAGTAATAAACCAACAAGGCAGCTGAGACATGCATACATGGCCGTAACGACAAAATAGACATACATGCTCGTACACATCCTCATTCGCGTAAAACCCATGGTTAATGATTAGGAAAGGGAATTAAATTATTGATAGGAAGATGAAAACACTCAAATCACTCAACTAATCTATGTGGTAACATGTAACTAATTCGCTTAATTGCTCGGTCGTGACGAGTATTCTATCATAAGCTTGGCAAGGATACACATCTCCACCACTAGAGCTAAGGAGTAACAAGTTTATAAAGGTAAATATGGGTTTGTATGATAAGGCTTAGGGTTGATCATTCTACAATCTTTCACCAAAAGTACCACACCAACAAGGCAGCTGAAGCACACATACATGGCCGTAACGATAGAATAGACATGTGTGTTCGATCACATCCTCATTCGAGTTTAACCAACGGTTAGGATGAAGAATGATATAGGGTAGGGATCTTCTAACTTTCACCAATAGTAATAAACCAACAAGGCAGCTGAGACATGCATACATGGCCGTAACGACAAAATAGACATACATGCTCGTACACATCCTCATTCGCATAAAACCCATGGCTAATTATTAGGAAAGGGAAATAAATTGTTGTTAAATAAAAATTTATGAAACAAATTAGATAAGGTCCAAAGATATACGTTTGCTAGACCCACCTTTTTCCCGACCGTTACCATGATAACTGCAGCACAACATTTTACTTAACTCTTGATCTATTGAAGATGTTAACGTGTCGTTAAAGACTATAGCTGGGAATTCAGTTTCAACAGATCCGAGGTCGTGAACGTCTTCATTATCCCAGATCTTACCATACGTAGCAGTTTCCCAGTTATACACCTTACCACGCCTACGAGCTTTTTCTTCCTCAAGCCTGATATATTCCTCCATAGTAATGTTGAGGTTGTCTGTAATAAATTTGCTAGAAAAAACTATCAAATAGCCTAATACGTCGTATTCAGTGAACTGAATACGCCGTATTGATGATAGAGTCGAATACGCTGTATTGGTTTGAAAAAAAATTATACGTCGTATCCAATAAATTGAATACGCCGTATTGAGTATTCGACTCAGAAAGTTACAGTGAACCGTAACAATGCAGGAACACACAAGCACACAATATGCAAAAATATACAATGCAGAAATCAAACACACAAAACAAACACACAAATATGCAAATTAATCTAAACTAAACTAAACTAAAACACTAATAAATAAGAATTAAACAACTTCACTCCCCGGCAGCGGCGCCAAAAACTTGATGTGTCGTTGTGTAGGTGTTATTTATGTATCAAGTTTTACTATTTATTTTATGCCGACTATACCTAAAAACAACACTTTAACGGGCAGTGTACCCGGTCAAGATGAGAGTAAACAAAGGGTTTATACAGGGGTTAACTAACCAGTGTAGTTAGTTAATAAAACAACATGTAAAGGCTTTTTTGGGTGTAATCCTAAAAATTTACCAATTTAAACAAGTTACTCCATTTAAATCCATAGTACTCGTTATTTTAGTCTCGAATAGATATATCAAGCCAAGTTCTAAAGTCTACTACATCACCGGCACACTCACATTTTGTGGAATTTGGGTAAACATTTAGAAATGGATAAGATTAAATCCTCATAATATCTAATAAGGGTTATTGTGTGCGGGTTATGTAACAAGTAATTTCACAAAATATGCTTGATTTTTTTTAAATTTAAGCATATTTTAAGCATTTTAGTGTGAAAAATAGGACAAGTATACATTCTAATTCCTACCCCCCCCCAACATGAATTAATGAATTATACAACGTCCTCGTTGTATAGATAAAACATTAAATACGGGAATTAAAAAGAATTAGAATGATAAACTCCCCTGATATTTGCTTGGTAGATTCTCCAAGTTGAGTTTGTGAGCAAGAATGTGTGTTGAACAGCCGCCTTGAAGTTTCAAGACTCCAACATCACGTGATTTCTAGTTTTATAAATACTCCACCAACGTCGTCATTTTCATTCAGAAGTTCATGTGTTAAGCATAAGAAAACAAGTGCAATTTCTATCTCTGTGTATTTGTTGGTTAGAATCGAAATAAACACCTAAAATTGTACATGAAGTCGATATGCCGTATCCATTCCCCAGGATACGTTGTATTGATTCATGTGTCGAATACGCTGTATTCGTTTAACGAATACGTGGTATAGACTGTGCTGAAAATAAAGACTGGATAACGTCCAGGTTGTCAATACGCCGTATCCATGGGGTTTGGATACGCCGTATAGACAATCTGAGAAGATAGACTCGATAAAAATTGAAAATACTTTCCGGGTTGTCTCCCGGCAAGCACTTTTGTTTACAAAAAAGTCTTTAAGTTAGACTTGCCCCAATTTAATCTCATCCTTATAAAATAATTTAGGGTCGAACAGGATGCTAAATGGCACATACAAATTCTTAAAAATATTTATTAGCATCCCTTTGATAATATAATTTCAAGTCATGATATTAAGATTTAATTCCATGATAAAAAATTTAGTTTTGAAAATTTTATTAGATGTATCATGACTTGTTTCTAAAAACTTATTTGACCCTTGTGCATAGGCACCAACATCCGTATTTATTACATTACCCCCCGAAGACTGTTTTATATCGATTTTATCATCATCATTGTCCTTATCCGATTTTGAATCATCGGGATAAATTACGTTAAAAGGAAATACATCATTAATGTATAAACATTTTGTTCCTTTTCATTACATTCGGACAATGATGTTTCATCTTTCAAATCAAATTCATCGATATGTTGAATACTTATAGTAGGTTCAGTTAAGAAATCTGATTTAGACGTTAGAGCATCATTGTAAACAATGGCTAGAAATTCATTCTCAAAATCTTAAAAGAAGTCTAAATCATCAAAATAACTGACCGTATGCTCAGGTGATGGAAGCAAAGGCATATTGACTTTATCATTATCATTTTTTGAATCCGTTTTTAAATCGTTGACAAAAATTATTTTGTAAGAAAATGATTTTTTGTCAAAAATTATCATGCAATCTTCATCGTCGGAATCGTCAAACGAAATTCTAGAGTCAACTTCATCGTTAAGAGAACTATTGGGATTAAAAGTCTTCTTGATGCTTTTAGAATTACTGCTGCTCAAGTTTATGTTAATAATGCTCTGATGAAGATAGTGCTTCTCATGAACTTCAAAAAAAATATACTAAGTAGTTACTACTGCTAGTACAAAGTTAATACTGCTAGTGAAAGTTACTACTGCTAGTACAAAGACTGCTTGAAGTTAATGCTGCTGAAGAGTTACTACTGCTCAAGAAAATATTCTAAGTAGTTAGTACTGCTAGTATTAAGTTAGTACTGCTAGTGTAAGTTAGTATTGTTTGTTAGTACTGCTTACTTGATATGTATTAGTTATTTATAGAAAATATTTTATATACTTAGAAAAGTATTGTAAGTCGAGTAGGACTCCTTGGTGTATGAAAAGAGGTCCTAGGGCATAAAGATTGATATACAAATACAAAATACCAGTACCAAAACCAAAAATCAATCTTTTTCTTAGCTTCAAGGTCCTTGTAACCCTAATACTTTGATAGTATTCGTATTATTATCATTAATAATATCGTAGCTTATTTGTTGAATTGTATGTTCATAGAATAACTGTTTCATTGATAATTCTTCTTAATATTAAAGATTATATTCCGCATAATCTTTAATACATTCAAACAAAGCTTTTACTATAGTTGTGTTAGATTTATCTAATATAACTAAACCTTATACAAGCTTAAGGAATTCGATCTATTAAAGTAGGATCAACAAGTGGTATCAGAGCTTGTTGAAAAGCTTTGAATAAGAAGAACCTATTTTTATACACAAGATCTTCTGCTAAAAGATATGGATCAAGATTCTGCACACATGGTGGCTTCATCCAAAGTTCCCATGCTCAAACTTGATGAGTATGAGATCTAAAGGACGAGGATTGAATAATATATCCAGATAATAGACTATGCATTATGGGAAGTCATAGAGAATGGAGCAACCTTGCCAAAAACAACAATTGTAGATGGAGTTATGATAGAGATGCCTATTACTACTGTTAAAGAAAATCCTCATAGAATATTAGAGGTGAAAGCTAGAAGTACTTTAATGATGGGCATTCCCAATGAACATTAGTTAAAGTTTAACTCTATAAAGGATGCTAAGAAGTTGCTGGAAGCGGTAGAAAAGAGATTTGGTAGGAATGCATCTACTAAAAAGACTCAAACTAATCTCTTAAAGCAACAATATGAAAACTTCACTGCTCCAAGCTCAGAGATGCTTGATCAAACTTTTGATAGGCTTCAAAAGCTTGTAAGCCAGTTGGAGCTTTTGGATGAAAAGCGTTTACAAGAAGATGTTAATCAGAAGTTATTAAGAAGTTTGTCACTTGAGTGGAACACACATGCTGTTGTGTGGAGGAATAAAGCTGATTTAGATACAATAAGCATGGATGATCTCTACAATAACCTCAAGGTGTATGAACCAGAAGTTAAAGGGATGTCTAGCTCAAGTTCAAGCACATAGAACATAGCTTTTTTATCCTCTTCAAATAACAACACTAGCATCACTAATGAAGCAGTTAATACTGCTCATGGAGTTTCTACTGCTAGCACTTAAGTTAATGTTGCTAAGTTTACAAATATTGATAACTTAAGTAATGCTGTTATTTATGCATTCTTTGCTAGTAAACCAAATAGTCCTCAACTTGTACATGGGAACTTGTAACAAATCCATCTAGATGACATGGAAGAGATGGATTTGAGATGGAAAATGGCCATGATGACTATGAGGGCAAAAAGGTTTTTGAAGAATACAAGAAGGAAGCTTACTGTTAATGGCAATGAGACTATTGGTTTTGATAAGTCCAAAGTGGAGTGCTACAACTACCACAAGAGGAGACATTTTTCTAAGGAGTGCAGAGCTTCAAGAAATCAAGACAACATGATCAAAGAAAGCTCAAGAAGGAGTGTGCCTGTGGAAATATCTACTTCTATAGCTTTGGTGTCATGTGATGGTCTTGGTGGATATGACTGTAGTGATTAGGCAGAGGAAGGACCTAATTATGCATTCATGGCTTTCTTATCTTCAAATTCTGACTCAGAGGTATCCAATGATTCTATTTGTTCAAAATCTTATTTTAAAACTATTGAATCTCTTAAATCTCAAAATGATTAACTATCAAAAGATTTAAAGAAATCTGAGTTAATGGTTTTAGGTTATAAGACAGGTTTAAAGTCTGTGGAAGAAAAACTTAAAGTTTATAAAGCAAATAAGTCTATTTACTTACAAGATATTAAGGGCTTAAAATTTGAAATTCATTTAGGAGAAATAACTATTAGAGAGATTAGGAAGAACCTTGAAATAGCTTAAAAAGAAAAAGATGGCATTCAACTTAATGTAGATAAATTTGAACATGCATCTAAAAGTTTAAACAAGCTCATAGAGTGTCAAATAGTTGACAATTGCAAGAAAGGTTTAGGCTATGAAAATTATAATGCAGTTCCACCTCCCTACATAGGAAATTTCATGCCTCCAACACCTGACTTGTCTTTTACTGGTTTAGATGAGTTTGTTAATGAGCCTGTAGTTGAGAACTGTAAAGCTATGTCTAGTGAAGAAGAGCCTAAGGTAGTTAGGAAGAATGATGATGCCCCAATTATTGAAGAATGGGTGTCAGATGATGAGGAAGAGGATGTGTCTCAGCCTAAAATTGAAAAGAAAACAGTTAGGCCTAGTATTGTTAAGAAAGAGTTTGTCAAATCTAAACAACAAGAAAAAACTGCTAGGAAAACTATTAAACAAGTTGAGTAACATAGGCAAAACACTCACAGTCTAAGAGGCAATCAAAGAAATTGGAACAATATGATGTCTCAAAAACTAGGAAGCAATTTTGAGATGTTTAATAAGGCTTGTTATGTGTGTGGAAGCTTTAATCATTTGCAAGTTGATTGCAATTACCATCAAAAACAGTTTCAAAATCAAAGGATGGTAAAACCTGTTTGGAACAATGCTCAAAGGGTGAATCATCAAAACTTTGCTAAAAAGACTCATCCCTATGCTAAAAAGAACATGGTTCTAAGAGCGGTATTAATACAATCTGGTTTAGTATTAGTTAATACTGCTAGACAAGTTAATGCTGCTCACTCAAAAACAACAGTGAATGCTGCTAGACCAATGTCATATCTTTCTAAAATAGCACATTCAACTGTTAAGAGGCCCATTCATAAGAACACAACATTTAAAAACAGTAATATTAATCAAAGGGTTAATACTGTTAGGGATAAAAAATTTAATACTGCTAGGCCAAAAGCAACAGTTAATGTTGTTAAGGGAAATAATGCTGTTAAGGCCTTAGCTTGTTGGGTTTGGAAACTAAAGCGTAAAGTTTTAGACCATGTTTCTAAACACAACAGTGCATCAATCACCCTAAAAAAGTTTGATTATATTGATGCACAAGGCAGATCTAAGTTAGTGATGGCTTGGGTCCCCAAAAGAAACTGATTTTCCTATCTAATGTACAAGGCAATCCATAAATAGATTTACAGGATCAAGGAGTGACTGATAGTGGATGCTCAAGGCACATGACTGGGAACATGTCTTATCTTACAAACTATTAAGAGATAGATAGAGGATATGTTGCTTTTGGAGGGAACCCCAATGGAGGGAAAATTACAGGAAAAGGTACCATTAAAACTAATAATCTAGATTTTGAAAATGTGTATTTTATGAGAGAGTTAAAGTTTAATCTCTTTAGTGTCTCACAAATGTGTGATAAAAAGAATAGTGTTCTTTTTAATGACACTGAATGTATTGTTTTATCTCCAAACTTTAAGTTAATTGATGAAAGTCAAGTTTTACTTAGAGTTCCTAGAAAGAACAATATGTATAGTGTTGATTTAAAGAACATAGTTCCTAAAGGAGGTTTAACTTGCCTTTTTGCAAAAGCCACATCTGATGAATCTAAACTTTGGCATAGAAGGCTAGGTCACTTAAATTTTAAAACCATGAATAAATTGGTTAAAGGAAATCTTGTAAGAGGTTTACCTTCCAAACTTTTTGAAAATGATCAAACCTGTGTTGCTTGTCAAAAGAGAAAGCAACACAAAGCCTCTTGTAAGTCCAAAACAGAGAACTCAATTAGTCTTCCTTTACATTTGTTGCATATGGACTTGTTTGGTCCAACATTTGTAAAAAGCCTTATGAAGAAAATGTATTGCCTAGTTGTCACAGATGATTACAGTAGGTTTACATGGGTTTTCTTTCTAGCTACTAAGGATGAGACTAGTGGCATTCTTAAGTCCTTTATAACTGGGATAGAAAATCTAGTAGATCACAAGGTTAAAGTGATTAGATGTGATAATGGAAGAGAGTTCAAAAACAAAGAAATGAATCAGTTTGTGAAATAAAGGGTATTTTAAGACAATTTAGTGTAGCTAGAACTCCTCAACAAAATGAAGTTGCTGAGAGGAGGAATAAGACACTAATTGAGGCTGCTAGGACTATGCTAGCTGATTCTAAGTTGCCAACTACTTTTTGGGCAGAAGCAGTTAATACTGCTTGCTATGTGCAAAATAAAGTGTTAGTAGTTAAGTGATATGTGAGAAATCACATATCCTTATTATATCCAAAATGGCCCTTAAATGATCAAAATGTGTTAATATATGCTTGTATTTGTGTATTTTGTTGTTTGTGAATGTGTAGGTACGGATATGCAAAAATCACAAGAAAATGGTCAAAACCGGATAAACACGGACACGGGAACGGAAAGAATGCACAAGAGCCAGAAGTTTTCTAGCAAAAAGGTCAACAAAAGTCAACTCATGGTCAACATTGGTCAACCACAAACTGACAAAATCCTTCAAAATACCCAATATACCTTTATTGTTAACTCATATTCACAAAAAGTCCTAAAAAACCCTAACACCGTTAGCCTTTTATTGATAAAGGACTAACGGTCGTTAGTCTTTTATAACAAAACCCTTTTAAACCCTTAACCCTAACCCATTTTTACCCATGGCCAAACCCCACAAGCCCAAGTCAACACCCTCCATACTCCCGGGCTAAACAACGTTATAAAAAATAATAGAAAAGGCACGATGAAGATCCAAGAAAAGAAAGTGAATGTAATGATCAAGAGAATGAAGATAATGTTAACAACGCTAACAATGTTAATGTTGATGGCACAAATGAGGCTAATGCTGTTGGTGGAAAAACAAGCATTGAACTTCCATTTGATCTAAATATGCCTGCTTTAGAAGATTATAACATATTTGACTTCTCAAGAAATGATGAAGATGATGGTGCAGAGGCTGACATGAACAATTTGGATACAACGATCCAAGTTAGTCCTAATCCAACTACAAGAATTCATAAAGATCATCCTCTTGATCAAGTGATTAGAGATTTGCAATCAGCAACACAAACAAGAAAGATGTCAAAGAATTTGAAGGAACATGGGCTTGTTGGTACTATTCAACAAAGAACAAACCATAAAGACCTTCAAAACTTCTTGTAGCTTCTTTTTATCACATGAAGAACCCAAAAGGTAATTCATGCATTAGGGATCCAATCTAGATATATGCTATCAGGGAAGAGCCTCTACAATTCAAGTACAAGAAGTTTGGAGGTTTAGTGGATTACCAAATGGAAAAAAGCTATAGGCACTAAATAGGTTTTTCAGGAATAAAAAAGGATGAAAGGGAATTGTATAAGGAAATAAAGCAAATTGTTACTCAAGATACACACAAGAGAAGGGATTAACTATGATGAAGTTCTTGTACCCTGTGCAAGAATTAAGCAATTAGGCTATTTTGTAGCTTATGCGTGCATTTAAAGATTTTGTGTGTATCAAAGATTGTAAAAAGTGCTTTTCTCTATGGTAAATATGAAGAAGATGTGAAATGTATGTCAACCACTAAGATTTGAAGATCCAAACTTTCCTGATAGAGTATACAAGGTTGAAAAAGCATTGTATGAACTACATCAAGCTCCTAGAGCTTGGTATGAAACCTTGTCAACATATCTATTAGACAATAGGTTTCAAAGAGGGAAAATTGACAAGACCTTAATTATCAAAAGACACAAAGGTGATATTTTGCTAGTCCAAGTTTATGTGGATGATATCATCTTTCTGTCCACAAGAGTAGAGTTATGCTTTGCATTTGAGAAGTTGATGCATGAGAAATTTCAGATGAGTTCTATGGGAGAACTTACATTCTTCTTGGGATTATAAGTGAAGCAGAAGAAGGATGGCATATTTATTAGTCAAGACAAATATGTTGAAGAAATTTTAAAGAAATTTAAGTTTACAGATGTCAAGACTACAAGCACACCAATGGAAACTCAAAAGCCTCTGCTCAAGGATGAAGATGGTGAAGAAGTGGATGTTCACATGTATAGGTTAATGATTGGTTCATTAATGTATCTTACATCTTCAAGACCTGACAGCATTTTGCAGTGTGTGCCTATGCTAGATACCAAGTCAATCCAAAGGTTTCACATCTTCATGTTGTGAAAAGGATTTTTAGGTACTTAAAAGGTCAACCAAAATTGGGCCTTTGGTATCCGAAAAAATGCTCCATTGATTTATAGATACACTGATAATGATTATCAAGACAAGCTTAGAAAATTAATGAAGTACACAACAGGAGGTTAGTCAATCCTTGATTAGATAATATCATGGCAGTGGGCAAGAAACATGACAGTGGTTGCAAATTCCATAACAGAAGCTGAGTATGTGGTTGCTTCAAGTTGCTGTGGACAAGTGCTTTGGATTCAGAATCAACTACTTGATTATGGGTATAATTTTATGCATACCAAGATCTTTATTGACAATAACAGTACTATTTGCATAATTAAAAATCCTATTTTTCATTCAAAAACAAAGCATATAGAGATCAGACATCATTTTATTAGAGATTGCAATGAAAAGAAATTGATTCAAATGGTCAAAATCCATACTGACAAGAATGTTTACAGAGTTCTTACAAAACTTTGATGTAAGTAGATTTCAATATTTGATTGTTAGTATTGGAATGATAAATTTTTAAAGTATTTTATCTCTTTATGTTTTTGTTATGTTTTGTATGAATTAGTACTGTTATTCATGTCATTAAAAGTTTTTGCTGTTAAGTATAATTATATTGCTGGTTATACTTAATACTGCTGAGTTACTACTGTTAGTTATACTTAATACTGTTAGGTATAATTTAATATTGAGATAATTGTAAAAATTACTATGGCTTGTGTTTTCTTGGTTTTTGGACTAACATTTTGTAGGAAAAGCAAAGAAAAGTGTTAAATGATGATGGAAAAGCCTGTTAAATGAATTGGAGTTAATGCGGTGACCTCAAAGTTTTATGCTACTAGGAATAACTTACTACTAGCATGGTAACTACGCAGTAAAATTTAATGTTGTTGAGGGTATTTTCCACAAATACTTCGATTAAGGGTTTCAATCAATCATTTAATCGATTTCAATCTTTCAAATACTCTCCAATTACAAACCCTAACTCAATTTTATCATCCATTATCAAAACCCAACACAAAGACAACCCTAAAAGAGTTTTTGATACTCATAATAGGTCGCATTTTTAGATAAACCCGTAGAAAGTGATGGGTTTAAACAAATAGTGGATTTTCTGAATGCACACCCCATAAAATATGCATTAACCGTCAATCCTACTATATATATTTCATGTATCAAACATTTTTGGTCTACTTTCAAGGCCAAAACTATCAATGAGGAAGTACAGTTACATGCCCTAGTAGATGGCAAAGAAGATAATCATCACTAAATCAACTGTTAGAAGAGATCTTCAACTAGAAGATGCAGAAGGTATTGATTGTCTACCAAATTACACTGATGAGGTATGAGAAAATTTCACAAAAGCTAACTTTCTATAAGCCATTCTTTTCCCCACAATGGAAATTTATGATTCATACTATTCTACAATGTCTAAGTTCAAAGACTACTGCATGGAATGAGTTTAGTAGTACTATGGCATCTGCAATTATCTGTTTGGCTACAATCAGAAGTTTAACTTTTAAAAATACATTTTTGAAAGTATGATTAAAAACTTGGATAATTTGTCTAGCAAATTTTTGATGTATCCAAGGTTTGTACAAGTGTTTTTTGATCAACAACTTAATGGGCTGCCAAATCACAAGAGAATATATATTGCACCCTCTCATACTAAGAAGATTTTTAGAAATATAAGAAGGGTAGGAAAAGGTTGTTCTGGTAGAGTAACACCTTTATTTCTAACAATGGTGGTACAAAACCAATCAGAATTAGGTAAAGGTTCAGCAAATCTAACTGATCCCGATCATACACCCACCATTATTCAATCATCAACTTAACCTTAAAAGATACAAAACCTAGGAAGCCTAAAAGGATGGACACTTAGGTACCTCAGCCTAGTGATCCTAGTGAAAATGTTACAGATGAGGTTGTCCATAAGGAGTTGGGTGACAGTTTGGTGAGGGCTGCCACTACTGCTTCTAGCTTAGAAGCAGAGAAGGATAGTGGTAACATAACTAAGACCCGATCTAAGGCAACACCTAATGAATCTAGTTCCCTAGGAACTACTTTAGGTGGTGCTCCCAGGTGCCAAGAAACCCTAGGGGATACTATTGCTCAAACTAGGTTTGAGAATGTATCTAAACATTCCAATGATTCACTGCTCGCAAGAGGTAACACACTTCAAAGTGATGAGGATAGATTTAAATTTTAATGAATTGATGGCACTATGTACCACTTTACAAAACAAGGTTCTTGATTTGGAGAAGACAAAGACCTCTCAACATAATGAGATTGTTAGTTTGAAAAGGAGGGTCAAGAAGCTTGAAAAGAAAAATAGGTCAATAACTCATAAGCTGAAGAGATTATACAAAGTTAGTTTGACAGATAGGGTAGAATCCTCTGGAGATGAAGAAAGTTTGGGTGAGGATGCATCTAAACAGGGGAGGATTAATGCTATTGATACATATGAAGAAATTACCCTAGTTAGTATTCAAGATGATGCTGACAAAGAGATGTTTGATGTGGATGCTTTAAATGGTGAGGAGGTGTTTGTTGCAGGGCAAAATGAAAAAGTTGTTAAAGAAGAAGTTGATGCTGCTCAAGTTAGTACTGCTGCAACAACTGTTACTATAACTACTGAAGAAATTAGTTTGACTTAAGCACTTGAAGCATTAAAAACTTCAAAACCCAAGGTGAAAGGGATTGTTTTTCAAGAGCCATCTATAACAACAACAATAACAACAATTTCTTCACAACAATCACAGGACAAGGGTAAAGAAATAATGATAGAAGAACCTGTGAAGCCTATAAAGAAGAAAGTTCAAATCATGCTTGATGAAGAAGCTGCTTTAAAGTTACAAGCTAAATTTGATAAAGAAGAAAGACTTGCAAGAGAGAAAGCTGAAAAAGAAAAAGAAGCCAATATTGCTTTGATTCATGAATGGGATGATATTCAAGCAAAGATTGATGATGATCATCAGTTGGCTGAAAGATTGCAAGCACAAGAACAAGAAGAGTTGTCTGATGCAGAAAAGGCTACATTATTTCAACAACTCTTAGAGAAAAAAAGAAAGCATTTTGCAGCTAAAAGAGCAGAAGAGAGAAGAAACAAACCACCAACAAAAGCTCAACAGAGACAAATAATGTGTACTTACCTAAAGAACATGGAAGGATACAAGCTTAAAGATTTGAAGTCAAAAGGGTTTGATTCTATCCAAGAGATGTTTGACAGAGCATTCAAAAGGGTAAATACATTTGAAGACTTTAGAACAGAGTTGGTGCAAGGAAAAGAAAATAGAGCATGAGAAGAGCTGATGCAAGAGAATGCAAAGAAGCAAAAGGTGGAAGATGACAAAGAAACAACAGAGCTTAAACAGTGTTTGGAAATAATTCCAGATGAAGAAAAGGTAACAATTGATGCTATACCTTTAGCTGTTAAGTCTCTAAGTATTGTTGGCTAGAAGATTCATAAAGAAGGAAGAAAAAGCTATTATCAAATAATAAGAGCTGATGGAAAGTCTTAAATGTACATGATCTTTAGTCATATGCTTAAAAGTTTTAGTAGGGAAGATTTGGAAGATTTGTACAAGTTGGTAAAAGCTAAATATAAGTCAACAAGACTAGTGGAAGACTTGGATTTGTTGTTATGGGGAGATTTGAAAACAATGTTTGAACCTCATGTTGAAGATACAGTATGGAGAAATCAACAAGATTACAAAGTATTAGATTGGAAGATGTATGACTCCTGTGGAGTACATTCCTTGAGGATGCAACATGTGCATATTCATATGTTGGTAGAGAAGAAGTATCCTCTTATACCATCTACACTTTCAATGATGTTGGAAAAGAAGCTTCAAATTGATTATGAAAGTGAAATGGCTTATCAGCTTCTTAAATTCATCGTGAAACAGCTTAAGAAGTAAAGAAGTGTTTGGAAGCATCCTCCTAGTGTTGATGAAGCTTTAAATGAAGAAACTTGATGATTTTGAAGAAGAATATCAAATTTAGGGGAGGATTGTTAGGATTAAAAGTCTTCTTGATGCTGTTAGAATTACTGTTGCTCAAGTTTAAGTTAATACTGCTCTGATTAAGTTAGTGCTGCTCATGAACTTCAAAGAAAATATACTAAGTAGTTACTACTGCTGGTACAAAAGTTAATGCTGCTAGTGAAAGTTACTACTGGTAGTACAAAGACTGCTTGAAGTTAATGCTGCTAAAGAGTTACTACTGCTCAAGAAAATATTCTAAGTAGTTAGTACTGCTAGTATTAAGTTAGTACTGCTAGTATTAAGTTAGTACTACTAGTATTAAGTTAGTACTGCTAGTGTAAGTTAGTACTGTTTGTTAGTACTACTTACTTGATATGTATTAGTTATTTATAGAAAATATTTTATATACTTAGGAAAGTATTGTAAGACAAGGAGGACTCCTTGGTGTATAAAAGGAGGTCATATGGTATAGAGATTGATATACAAAATACCAAATACCAGTACCAAAACCAAAAATCAATCTTTTTCTTTGCTTTAAGGTCTTTGTAACCCTAATACTTTGAGAGTATTCGTATTATTATCATTAATAATATTGGAGCTTATTTGTTGAATTGTATGTTCATAGAATTACTATTTCATTGATAATTCTTCTTAATAATAAAGATATAATCTTTAAGACATTCAAACAAAGCTTTTACTATAGTTGTGTTAGATTTATCTAATATAACTAAACCTTATACAAGCTTAAGGAAGTCGATCTTTTGAAGTGAGATCAACAAGAACTTACCGTGGGTTCACAAGAAAGTGTTTTTTCATTAAAGGTTATAGCTGGGAATTTAGTTTTAACGGATCTGAGGTCGTGAACGTCTTCATCAAACCAGATCTTACCATACCTAGCAGTTTCCCAGTTATACACCTTACCACGCCTATGAGTTTTTTCTTCCTCAAACCTGATGTATTCTTCCATAGTTATGTTGGGGTCGTCCATATTTACCTGTGATAAATTTGCTAGGAAAGAAAATTGTCAAATAGCTTAGTACGCCGTATTTAGTAAACTGAATACGCCATACTGCTGATAGAGTCGAATAAGCGGTATTGGTTTAGAAAAAATTTATACCTCGTATCCAATAAATTGAATATACCGTATTAAGTATTCGACTCAAAAAGTTACAGTAGACTGTAACAATGCAGAAAACCACACAAACACACAATATGCAAAAATATACAATGCAGAAATCAAACACACAAAACAAACACATAAATATGCAAATTAATCTAAACTAAACTAAACTAAATCACTAATAAATAAGAATTAAACAACTTCACTCCCTGGTAACGGCGCCAAAAACATGATGTGTCGTTATGTAGGTGTTATTTTATGTATCAAGTTTTACTATTTATTTTATGCCGACTATACCTAAAAACAACACTTTAACGGGCAGTGTACCCGATCGATGGTAGTTCTGTTGGTAAGTAGGGTGTCGATCACTAAGAGCGAGAGCGTTATATCTAATCTATCAGTATTTTAGTTATCTGAGTTAAACCTAAAACTAATGCAAAAGGGGGGTTTTTAGCTTGAGAGACTGGCATAGTTTTGTGTATCTAACCTAGAGTTTTGATGACAAGTTAAGCAATAAACACACACAAGAAGATGAACAAACGATAGAGGAGCGTTCAAGAACTAATGTAAGGAAAACGTATCAACCATGAATAATCCGATAAAACACAGGTTTGTTTATTTAGTGCAATGATTGTCTTATCTCTAAGGGACATATCATTCCTAGACTTAGGCGGTACTTCTTCCTAAGACCTAGACACGTTAATTCTGTCATAATTAGACACATCCGCATAAAGCAAGCATTTGTTGATTATAATCTACCTTAGGAGATTAATAATGATGCTTTTACTAAACCCTAGCTCATGGATACTTTACCCACTTACTGCTTAACGACTCTTTATATACTAGTAGTCTACTGTCCGAGTCCCTACCAATGGAATAAGAACATACTCGTTGATACCAAGGTCACCTTATGGCTCAACTAAGCTCACCAAACTAAAGGTAAGGATAGGTCAATATTTGTGGTCTTATAATTCTAGATATATAAATTACAATATGGAGAGCTATCCCAGACTCTTAGCCTATGCCCAAACAACACCAAAGTTACAGCGCATTAAATATGTAGGACTAGACCCAGTTAAATGATAGATCTTATACTTATGAGAACTATCTGATATCTAGTTAAGCTACAGGCGATATCCTTAGATACGGATTGAAAGCATATTAAAGCACATAAACGAGTATCATGCGATAAACATAATCAACAATCAACGATAAATTAAGCAATCAATATAAATAAACCAAACATTAGATCTTCATAAACATGGTTGATACCTAAAGGTATCACCCGATAGTCATTGTAAAAATACACACGGTTTCATATATGAACGATTAAAGAAAGGAACCTTAACCGAACACGTATTTGGTTATGCGAAGATTACAAGGGTTTTCCTATGATCTTGAGGCTCTTTTCTGACCTTCTATGCTCTTCTATTCGTCTGATAGTCGACTTGGTGGTTTAGGGATTCACTTGCATATCTAAAACTATGTTTAGGGTCGTCTATTTATAGGGTCTAGAAATTGATCAATACGCCGTATCGAGTGATGTGGGATATGGCGTATTAGGGACTTCTTAGAGTAAGGACCACGTTTGATATCTTCCAGAATATTTTATTACTATATTGTGAATACGGCGTATTGGTCTTCTCTGGATACGACGTATTGATCTTGTTTCCTTCATGGTCTTTGTTAAGTGTAGGCACAGATATGCCGTATCTTCTTGCTGGATACGGCGTATTGAGGTAAAATTAATTGGTTCTTCTTTGTTGACCAAAGTATTATATACGACGTATCGTTGATGTAGATACAATATATTTGATGTGTCATTGTGTGGTGTATATTTTTATGATTCAAGTTTTAAATTTATGTTTTGCCGAATTAAGCAAAAACAACACTTTAACGGGCAGTGTACCCGATCAGTGGTAGATTCGTGGTAAGTAGGGTGTCAAACACTTGAAGCGAGGTTAAATCTCTCAATTTATTAATACTTTTGTTTACTAATCTAAGTTAATTCTAATCTAGTCAAACCTACGCTAATCCTATGTTAGTTCTAATCCTAATTTTAATAGGTAAAAGGGGGGTTTTAGCCTGAGAGACTGGCACGGGTTTGGTGGTGACTACAATCAGTTCAAGACACTTTAACCCATGTAAGCAAATTAACAGAAGATAAAAGAGCGGTCAAGCCTTATGATAGAAAAATGTATTAGCCATCATTAATCCGATTAGAAGTTGGTTTGTTTATTCAGTGTAATGATTACTTATCCCGAGGTGGCATATCATTCTTAGACTTAGGCGGGACTTCATCCTAAGACCTAGACACATTAATTATGTCACAATTAAAGCATCCACATAAAGCATCTTTATTTGCTGATTATAATCTATCTTAGGGATTAAAGCAATGATGATCTTGTTAAACCCTAGCCCATAGAGACTTTACCCACTTACTGCTTAATAGCAATTTATACTCAGTAGTCTACTTGTCCAATTGTCCGATAGAATCTGAATGTTATTTGTTGAATTATCTAGGTTTACCTGTTAGCCAACTTGTTCAATAAACCAAAGGCAATTTCCGTTAACTAGTTAAGCCAAAAGCGTATCCTTAGCATGGTTTTAGAAAGACAATACTTGTGATCCTATGATTCTAGATGTATAAATCACTATATGGAGAGCTATCCCAGCATCTAGATTACTTGGTCCGTATCACTAGATCCAATTGAATTATAGGTCGCATATAAAAGTACATAAACAAGTATAAATTGATAAACATAAACAAGCATACAATGATAAATTAAGAAATCGAGATATAAACAAAACTAAACATTCAGATCATCATAATAATGGCTAATACCCGAAGGTATTAGCCTTTAAACATCATAATTTATATAAGAGTAATGGCTTAGCCAAGGTACACTAACCGAGTTAACGAATGATACCAAAAACGGAACGATTACAAAAGTATAAGAAATTACACGTTGTGTCCTGGGGATTGGAATGCATTGTGAGACCTCTTCTACTCTTTTTCTCTTCTGATAATATACTTTTGTGGTTTAGGTATCGAGAATATGCTTTAGCAAACTTAAAACTTATTTTTGAGTTATTTTATGGGGTCTAGAGTCGGTGTCGATATGGTGTATCCAATGGCTTGGATACGGTGTATTGGAGTTTCATGGAGTAGGGACCATGTTTGATATCTTCCAGAATATTTTATTCCCATATAGCTTGAATACGGTGTATTGCCTTTCTTGGATACGGTGTATTGGTCTTGTGTCTTTCGTGGTATTTGGTGAGTGTAGGCACAGATACACCGTATCTTCCTTGATGGATACGACATATTGGTAGTCAAAATAGTAATCTTCAAAATATCTTTGTTTAAGCTCCAGAATGCGTTCCTTTTAGTCAAGTTTCACCAAGTACTCCATGATTACTGCGATTCTTAAATATAAACGATTAAGTAACAATTCTTTGCAATAATTACACAAAATGGGTTAATTACATAGGATAAATGATGCTATAAAATAGACGTTATTTGATGTCATCAGTATTCTTCAAAGTCAGGCAATGGTCTTTTAATTTGTCAAAGTCTTGGATACGTCGTATAGGTCTAGAATAATACGGCGTATTTGCTGTCAGATCAGTAGACTTTCTCGAACTCTTTGTTTATGCTCCAAAATGCGTACCTTTTAGCATAACTTCACCAAGTACTCTATAATTACTGCAATTCTCAAATACAAACGATTAAGTAACAATTCTTTGCAATAATCATACAATATGGATAATATACTTGGGATAAATGATGTTATAAAAGTGATGTTATTTGATGTCATCATAGTATTTTGTGAGTCGTTTCATGAACATTCGGTTTCAGTTATCGTTTAAACTAGTCTCGGTTTAAATTCTCGACACAAGACGAAACAAATAGGTTCCCTTCCCTCTTGTACTATGACCGGCCACCACAAGGGAACTTGGGAGCTAAACTTTTGCTTCCATGTAAGTCCCCACTTTTGTCTCTATACATATCAAATTTCTCACACACAATGCATGTTCAAACATCACCAGCCAAAAACCTTCTTTCCCTTTTCTCTCTTATAACCGGACAAGCCACAAGGAAGCAAGAACACCACAATCTTTCAAGTTTTATCAAGATCAAGGGTCAAGAAAACATTCTAGGGTTGATTTCTATTAGTCTTGGGTAATAAAAAACAACATTCAGGATGTTTTCTCGTGTCTAGCCACCAACCTAAACCCATTTTTGTAAGTTGTCTAAATCTTTAAATAGTTGTACTTTTATGTTTATTATGATGATCTTAAGCTAGTTGTAAAATGCGTTTGTTTTAAAATCAAAGACTAAAATCAAAACATGACAAAAAAGGGTGCGTTTGGTTGTGACGTGAACAAAAGGGAAGAACAAGGGTTGTGTTGATACAAATATTCGCGCAAATACGATATTTATATTTAATGATCTGCATGTTTTGATAATAACAAATATAATGTCATACTACGTAAAAGTTTACGTAAACATGTTATTTAGTCAAAAGTTTACTTGACGACGACAAATCACTTAAGGTGTGAATATGACATTATTAAACATAGTTAATGATCAAGGAAAATATTATCATTTGCATAAACCCTTTCTAATCAAATGATTTAAGTTAACACATGATTAATTATAACTAGTTATACTAATCATGTAAGACAAAATAAGATTAACCATAAGAAAAAACAATCTTTCTAAATCTTCCCAAATCTAGAAAATATTTCCTTATTAATGATAAGAAATTCTTTGTTCTAGAAGAATCTATTAAACTAGTTTTAATAAGTACAAAATAATATTTTGTATAGATTTGGGGTTAATCATAAAATGACAAATGTTGTCCCAGCTCCTCGGACGGATCCACCATAACAAGGCACGAACCCAGCTGATGGTGGATCAGTGGGTCGCACCATCCAGCTGTTTGGGCCAGCATTTGAATTTCAAAGGTTTGTCTATAAATAGCAACCTCAAGCTTTCATTTTAAACAACTCTTGACAAATATTTTTCACATACATCTTTTATCTTTTATAATTCTTTGATCATTATGCTTGTTACATAATCCATTACAAGTGATCAACTCATTCCACTCTTTAGTGAAGAACACTCAAGAAGACGTCAAGCTTCAAGTGTTAATAGTTTAGTTGTGTCATCACGTTTGTGATAATCATTTATCTTTTATATCTTGTGTTGTGTGTTGTGTGTATCATATGTGTATGATAGGTTAGTATTTAGGCCTCAAAATACATAGTGTGTTAGATTGGTTCTATCGCAAAGTAGAACTCGGTATTTAGCTTAGTACCGGAAAAAGTATAAGCGACGTGTATGGTTTTCTCTACCTAAAGGGAGCTTGTTGACATAATGAGAATAATATCTTAGTTCCGGTATTGGGAGTGGAGTTTAGGCGAGAGGGAGTCTGGTAGCGAACCACTACAAATCATTGTGTCATTGGTTTGATCTTTCTTATCTTTACTCTTTCATATTTTGTAGATTACTTATTTTACTTATTGCATCGTATCATTATTACATTGTGTAAATCTTTTGAGTTCAATAAGTGTAGGGTAATTTAAGATTTAATTTAAATGTTAAAAAAACTATTCAACCCCCTTTCTAGTTTCAATAATTGGTATCAAAAGCAAGGTCACCCAAGATATTTAACGTATATTGTACATTAAAGCTTGAATCATCTATGGATTCGGATAAATATCTAGATGGGAAACCTCTATGCAAAGACCACCTCTTTTGAAAGTGATTCATTTTTATATATTGCGAAAATAGATTTGAAACTATGTGAAAGCAAAAGTTTAGATCTTTGGCATATTATCTGATGGTGATTTTCTTACGGTTGCCAAAATGAAAGTTACCTAAATTTTAGCGGCTGTTCCTTTTGAAGCCATCCGATCGATCTTAAAAAAGAAACATGCTAAAAAATAATAAAGCTAAAATGGTTTCTTTATAATGCTTTACCTAAAAGGATACGAAAGAATTTTTATGTGTAAAACGCCTAAGATATTGCAATCGTTGTTAATCACACGTCAAGGTAATAGCCAAGTAAAGGATAATAAAATTGATCTTCTTATTCAACAATATGAACAATTTACTATCCTTGAAGAATAATCTATTGATAGCGGTTTTGCTAGATTCAACACTATTATTACTAGTCTTAAAGCTCTTGATGAAGTTTTCTCTAGCAAGAACTATGTTAGGTAGTTTCTTAGGGCTCTACATCCTAAATAGAGAACAAAGGTCACGACGATTGAAGAATTAAAAGATTTGTCATCACTAGCTCTAGACGAGCTTATCGGCAAGCTAAAAGTACATGAAGTAGTCATGGAAATAGATTCCAAAATTTATAAAGGAAAAAAGGAAAGAATTAAGTCCATCACCTTGAAAGCTAAGAAAGAGTCTAGTGATGATGAAACTTCGACATCCGAAAGCAATGACGAAGAGTATGCTATGGCCGTAAGGAACTTTAAAAAGTTCTTTAAAAGAAAGGGTAAATTTGTTAGGCAACCAAGAGAAGAAAAGAAGTCATTCCGACAAAAGGATGAGAAGAAAGGAAAGAGTGACCGGAAATGTTTTAGATGCGGTGATCCAATTCATCTCATTGGTGATTGTCCGAAACTATCTCGCAACAGAGATCAAAAGGCCTTCATTGGAGGTTCTTGGAGCGCTAGCGAAAATGACGCCGAAGACAAAACCAATGATGAAACTTGTCTCATAGCTAAATCGTCGAATGAGGTAACTCTTAACTCTTCTTATTATAATGATAATGCATCTTCTCTTGATAATGATAGTATGCAAATAGATTACGATAGCTTATGTGAAATTAGCTTAAAATCATTAACAAGAATAAAATTTTGAAAGATAAAAGAGATCTTCTAGAAAATGAGATTTTATAATTGAACGAGAAAATTAAGAAACTTGAGAGAAGTAAAGAAATTGAGATTGCGTGTAATTCATGTGAAGAACTTAAATTGTAAAACACCAAACTTAAGGAAACTCAAGTTAAATTTGTTAAATTTGATAAAAGCGCTAATTCACTAAGAGAAATGTTAAACAATCAAAAGTTAGGTCTGGGATTTGATAGCGGTAAAGCATCAAAAAGCGGAACTAAAACCATGAGTTTTGTTGGATCGTCCACTGAAAAAGCAATGGACGGATCCACCATAAAGGTGCACGGATCCACCTTACTTGGATCCGTGAGTCACACCAATGGCAAAAAGGGACAAAACATGTTTTTAGTCCACCTATGTCTTCTAGATAGGATTTTGTTATTACTAAGAAGAAACTAATACATAATAGCATTGATGAGTCAAAGAAACCGTCTTTAAAACTATCACTTAAAAGCGGTATAGGTTATGTAAAAACCGAGTCTAGATCAAAAACACCTCCGCCTAGGATATATATCTCTTCTCAACCAAGACACAACATACCTCAACCTAGAAGAAAATCTAGAGGACCAATTCATCAAAACTTCTATCCTATGAATTGGAACAATCATCAAAGCCAAGGCTTTGTACATATGGGGAATTATATCCCATTTCAATATTCCAATTAATTGCAAAAAATGCAAGAGATGTACAACACTAACATTTTTGAACCCATGAGATATTGGGGAACAAACGCTTGAATTTATTTTTGTTGAAATAGGTATGCTTAAGAATATGCTTAGAACCAGATGAGTGGATCAAAAATAGTGGCTGCTCCAAACATATGACCGGTAACAAGAGTTTATTCTTTACTTACAAAGCATACGACAGAGGTAATGTTGTTTTTGGAAGTAACTTAAAAGGAAAGATCGTAGGAAAAGGTACGATCTCTAATGACTCTCTCACTATATCTAATGTAGAACACCTAGATAACTTAGCATTTTACTTACTTAGTGTTGGTTAAATTTGTGACAATAAGTGTCAAGTCTTATTCACAGAAGAAGGTAGTGAAATAATTAAAGATGGTAAAATCATAGGAAACGGACTTAGGAAAAATGGTTTATATGTAATGAAATTAGGAAATAACTCTCAAGACAAATTATGTCTCGCCACGATAGTGGATAATTCTACCTTATGGCATAGAAGACTTGGTCACGCAAATATGCATTTAATTCAATCGTTGTCATCTAAAGAATTAGTTAGAAACTTACCTAAGCTAAAATATGATTAACATTTTTGTGATGCTTGCAAAATTGAGAAGCAAGCTTATGCAAGTCATAAAGCTAAAAATATGGTTTCCACTAAAAGATGTTTAGAATTATTACATATGGACTTATTTGGTCCATCGGCAATTAAAAGCTATGGAGGTAATCTATACACCTTAGTTGTAGTAGATGATTATTCTAGGTATACATGGACTAGATTTCTAAAGACTAAAAATGAAGCTTTTGAGAAATTTGAAATATTAAGTAGGAAAATTCAAAACCAACTAGGTAGTTCTATAATAGCTATTAGAACGGATCATGGTCGGGAATTTGATAATGAAGTACAATTCGGAGCTTATTGTGATGCACAAGGCATTACTCATAACTTCTCGGCTCCACGTACTCCACAATCAAATGGGGTAGTAGAAAGAAAGAATAGGACCTTACAAGAGATGTCTAGGACTATGCTTAATGAACAATCCATTCCACAAAAGTTTTGGTGTAATGCCGTTGATACGTCAACTTATATACTAAATAGAATATTAATTCGACCAATACTAGGAAAAACCCCTTATGAAATATTTAGAGGTAGGAAACCCTCTTTAGAATATTTTAAAGTATTTGGAAGCAAGTGCTTCATTTTAAATACTAAAGACTATCTAACCAAGTTTGACCCGAAGTCATACAAAGGTGTTTTTCTAGGATATTCTCAAAATAGTAAAGCTTATATAGTGCTAAATAAACATACAATGAAAGTCAAAGAATCACTCAACGTGACATTCGATGAAAGTCCTCCTCCTACCAAATTATCACCATTGGTTGATGATGATGTTGGTGAAGAAGAAGCTATTAAAAATAATACTAAAATAGTAAATAATAATAATTGCAGATGATTGATCGATCGAAGTTGACGAAGACCGTTAACATATAAGGATCCAAAAATCATCCACTAGATCAAGTCATAGGAAATCTTAATCAAAGAACCTTAAGATCTCAAGCCTAAAATCATAATAATTTATTTTGTTTTATATCTACCATAGAACCTAAAAATATCAATGAGGCATTAAAAGATGAAAGTTGGGTTATAGCCATGCAAGAATAACTAATTTGTAGCTAATGATGTTTGGGATTTAGTCCCTTTACCCATGAGTCAATCTGTCATATGAACAAAATGTTCTTTAGAAATAATTAATTAGAAATGGGTATAGTGTCTAGAAAAGAAGGCTAGATTAAAGGCACAAGGAAATAATCAACAAGATTGTATAGATGATGATGCGACATATGCTACCGTGTAGCTAGAATTAAAATTAATTGAATTACTTCTTGCTATTGCTGTGCAAATGATTTTTAAACTATACTAAAATGGTGTAAAAAGTTCCTTTTCTAAACGGTTTTATAAACGAAGAGGTTAACATGCTCAAGAAACCATCCAGGGTTCATGACTTCAAAAACCAAAATATGTTTATAAACTTAAAACTGCTTGTATGGTCTTAGCAAGCTCCTAAGGCTTGGTATGAAGACAAAATAAATTTTAGATAAAAAACAATGAGTATGTCAATGAGGAATGGACGAGTAAAATACTTTTTACTAAGAAATCAAAGTCACAACATATCACTGTTCAATATATATCCGACGACATTATATATTGGTTCCAACGAGTATCAAAACTTGTGTGATGATTTGCCAAAATCATGCACGATGAGTTATGAGATAAGGATGATGTCGGAGTTGAACTCCTTCTTTGGTCTTTAAATAAACAAATGAAAGACAGAAATTTGTTATCAATCCAAGTACATCAAGGATATGTTAAAGAAGTTTGGATTGGAAGATTCCAAACCAACCAAGACGCCGATGTCAACGGAGATCAAGCTCACTAAGGACGATGAATCCAACTCCGTGGATAACTCGAAATATTGAGGTATGATTGGTAGTTTACTTTATTTAACTGCAAGTAGACCCGATATTATGTTTAGTGTTTGCTTGTGTGCTCGTTTCTAAAAAAAATCCTAAGACTACCCATTTAGAAGCCGTTAAGCTTATATTTAGGTATATTAGAGGAACTACACATTTAGGTTTATGGTATCCGAAAGGAACCGAAGTAGAAACCAATAGTTTAAATGCCGACCCAACCACGCGGGGATTACCGTTGATCATAAAAGCACTACGCGTTTTTGTACGTTCATAGGAATGGTTGTTTTGAACATTCTTGGTGTAGCTAAGAAACAAACGCCCTGCTATCCTCTCACGATGAATCCAGAATACGTCTCCGTCGAGAAGGCATGTCTGCAAGCACTATGGATGAAACAATCTCTCATCGACTACGACATCCGCCTTGACGACGTTCCGATTATGTGCGACAATAAAGGCGCCATCGACTTAAGTAAAACCCCCGCACAACACTCTAGAACTAACATAATAAATCGCCACACTTCTACCATAACTTCCAAAATGAAACATTTCTATCGAAAAGTTGCATCAAGATAATATAACATATATATTTTACTATTTTGTTATCCCATAAACGTAACCCATATCACAATGAATAATCCATACCAATAAGCAATAAGCAAGAAATGGAGAAAGGAAAAATGGGAAGTATTATTTATAGAGAGAAAGTAGAGAGTGAAATAATTACACCCACATAGCAAGTGAATGAAATGTTAACCACACCCTCTCCTTGTGATGGATAGGGTATCTATTTATACCAATGCCAACTCAGCAGGCATATGGCTTTCTACTTAGTCGGGCTTGGCATAATCTGGGGCTTGAGCCTTGAAACAAGGACAATATTAGTACAATCCAAGCCCGTGGAACCCGACTAGCCTAGTTACAATGACAGACCTAGATAAGAAAATTTCTTAGACGATAACTATTCGATAGTATGACTACAAAATAAAATTGAAGGCAAACAATCTCCCCTAATGTTGAGGTCTCTTCCTTCAAATTGCTCCGTACCACTGATGAAATTCTTGTAGAAGTTTGCTTTGATTTATCATTGTCTCCCCTGACGTTGAAGATATGACTTTTGACGTTTATGCTTTGCCTTGTTTTGGTCTTGTCTTGTTTGTAATGGCTTTGTTCATTCATGTTTTGTAATCTTGTTCTTGAGCCTTTATCTTGCATCACCTCCTTTGACTTGAATCAATCTTGATTTGACTTCTTGAATCACCTTGTTCACTAGATCCAACCATTCTCATAGCTTGTAACATTCTCATTTGACATAATAAGATTATAAGTCTAACAATCTTCCAAAATACTATTCTTTAATTGACTATGAGCTCTTAATGATGGTGAAGTTTAGAATCAACATCTTGATTTGCACGATTGACTTTGAAAGCTTGAGTATAGAGCCATGTGGTTTATGAATCCGACTATTTCGATCGCTGAAGATGAGGCTAACAATATCCATCGTCTTATCCTGAAATAAAACAGATATCAATAAAAGAATGAATATGGGGATTTTCATTCATCTTGAGTTCGATTGCATTAACCTCTGCTATTCCTGTTTATATTATAAATAATTATACCTGTGATCAGGTAGATTCAAGAATCTCCTTGACAGGGTTTCCAGCTCAAAGCGTAGATCTTCTTAACACAGATGATTAGATTCACCATGCTTGCTAGTTCTCATTACCAAATGTTCTCAAAGCAGACAACACGGTAAGAGTGAATCAGATAGTTACTATCTTTCTGATTAAGTCGTTAATCTATTTACTAGACCAAAATCGATATCCAGTTATCACAAGCTTGATTCATATAGAATCTTACAAGTCACCTACCAAGAGCTTGTTTGATGTTGGCTCAAGCAGGATTTCCATCTTCACTGTGAATTACTTAAGTTATCATTCGAATGATCTCGCAAGACTCAATGGATAATGCGTAGGACTCTATGTTATAACTTGTGAACATTAAGTGTTCAGCAAAGTATTTTGACATTGTGTCCTAATGAATGTTATAATTTTGATATCTTTTTGCTCTAGACTCGATTTGTGCATCTTTTGGTTTTAGGTAAATCATGAAGGCCTGGAGCAAGACTGCTACCATATTCAATAATCATAATCTCGAGTGAAATGTCAATCAAGATAACTTGGTGTAGCTTCGTGACAAATGAGACCAGGTTTCTATTGAGAGAAACCTGAATGGCTGAAAGGTTATCATTGCATCAACTCTGGGTCCATGATGTCTCTTCCATATCAACAATCATCTGTTGCGTTTTGATAGATTATGTATTGACCCGATTTTTGCCTAAGGTGTAGGAGGGCTTCTTTCTTTTCACCCTTTATCCATACATTTCTTTTGTCATTCTCAACCCTTTCATTCGGGGGGGGGGGGGTGGGTGGGTAATCAATAGCGTCATTACTAACACCTTTGGTTAATGATTTTTCCAAGTGTTTAGCTCGAACTTTATCCTGTACATTTGTTCCTAACACATTCTTCTCCATTCATACCTAAGGACTGCTATTTCTAACTATAGAGTGTCCTTGGGTAGATCCCTTCGGTTCTGGTTGGATCGTAGGACTTATTCTAACCTAACCACCTTATGACTTCAGAATCGTCGTGAATTTAGTAGGTATTGTTTTAGAGAGATCGAACATAAAACCATTTTCTTACATTGTTATATTCAAATACTTCTACCTACACATTGCTCCGAGATTCGAAATTGTTTAGAGCACATGAAGGAAAGCGTTCACTTAAGTCTTAAAGATCACATTCTTCTAATCATAATATTAATCACATTTTCTCCCCTTAATTTAAATAATAAAAAACATAGTATTTTGAAATACCAATTGATTAAAATTTACATGAAAAATTCCATGGGAGAAAATTAACTAACGATATTTGTCATGAATATATTTTAGATTGCTCCCCATCAACAGTATATGTGGGATACAATATTTTATTAAAACTTGACATTGAATAAAAAATTGACAAGACCCAAAAAGTGTTGAAGCCGGAGTGAATGCTTAGTGAACAATGTATATTATTAATTACAATAAGTTTTTCCACATTTTAATTTCATAAAATGTGTTTGGATACATAAAATGGACATTGAATGAGAAGTATCCACACATTAAAAGCTTTGTTTTAAAACTTTCCCCTCAGAAATTGATTTACATAAAATGGACATTCAACGTACATAATTCTTTGAAAATTATTCGAGGACGGAAGTTTGAAACACACAATTTTAACAATACCACTTTTTTATGAAAAAAACATCAAAATTATATTGTAAACATTACATTGAAAGTTCTTTTTGAAAAAATTGTGTTCAAAAGAACAATTTAAAACACACATGATAGAAGACTTATCTTCTATTTTAGATAGCGCACTGAAGCGTACACTCCTATTACATTCTGAAGACCGAGTTATGCACTAAAATGTACATAAGTCATTAAGAAAAATTTAAAATGGACATGTGTTTGAAAGCATTTATGAAACTCCTGTTCCGAACTTCATTACACGGACCTGCGATGTTAATCAACATTCTAGTACTATATGTTATCAGATTCAAGAGACGATTCGAGAGGATTCTTTTTGGTATTTTTGAAATTTTTTCTGAATTTATATTTTTGTTATTCAAGTTTTTATATTTTTCTATTTCCTTTTGTGTTGGTTTTATATTTTTGTATTTTCGTTTTCAAAATTTTTATAAATCAAAAATAAAGAGAGAATAAAAATATTTACAAATTGATGTTTGATGTATCAAGCAGATTCAATTGCCAGAACCTCCAGTTCATCTGGAGTCAAACATCTCATACTGAGTCGTCAGACAAGATAACTTAAACCTATCTTTACGATACAAGCGCTTTAGTAAACAATCAGCTAACTAGGTATTCAGTTCCACAAAGAATAATTCAACATACCCATTTCAACCTGTTCTTTTATGAAAGTGGATATCGGAACATCGATATGCTTGGTACGAAATGTTGGACTGGATTGCACGAGATGGCTAAGGCTTTGCCTATGAGTCACAAACATAGGTATGTTTATCAAAGGTGGAAGCCAAAATCTGTGAGCTGAGTTCTCAACCATGAGAACTTAGTGCAACACGTTAGATAAAGACACAACTCGGCTTCTGCTAAAGACATTTAGGTCACGTCCTGTTTTTGGATGAACAGTCTGCTAACTTATCACCACCTAAAAATGTTTAATGCCACCAGATGTACTCTGACTTGAATCGATACAACCCGCGTGAATACCGAATCAGAAAAAGCAAGTTACTTTGAAACGGTTCCTTCGAAATACCAGGACCCATGTTAATGGAGTCTTTAGGTACCGAAAGATCCGCTTAAAAAAAACCGCGGTGAGATGTTTTCTCTCACTCAATATCGCTTGATAGCGAGCAACAATAACATTAGCATTACAATCCTGTCTACTTGCTGTTAGGATACATGATGCTCATCCGACCATATTCTAATGATATTTCGTTGGTCGACAGGAGTACCACTCAATGTCAGCATCAGGTGAATTTGTAGCCATTGGTGTACCAATGCTATCAACATGAGTCATAGTCATGCTTTTGAGTAACTCTTGAGCATACTTAGCTTGGTTTATATAGATACCATGAGGGAATTCACACGATCTGAATTCCTAAAAAGAATTTCACTCCCCTATCATAGACATATCAAACTTGCTGTGCATTATTTTTTCCAAATTGTTTGAAGATTTGGGTTCAGAAGAACCAAAAATGATGTCATATCAACGTAAATTTGCACAAGCAAATATGTCTTCCTCGTATGTTTAGTTATGAACGATGTTTGGTTCAATAGTAACCTTTTTAGAATCCTTTGGATACCAGAAATTGAGAGTTCATCATACCACGCTCTAAACTGGTGATTGTTTGAGACCAATAATAATGCTTCTTGGACGTAAACTTTGTAGGATGATTGGGTCAACAAATCCATCTGGTTGGTTTACGTACACTTCTTCCTTTAGAGGTCCGTAAAGAAATGTTGTTTTGACGTCCATCTGGTATACGGTAAATGATTTGTGTGCAGCGTACGCAATGAACAACCGGACGGCCTCCAACCGAGCAACTGGTGCAAATGACTCTTCGAAGTTAATTCCTTCCTTGATGACATATCCTAAGCCTACAAGATGAGATTTGTTGCGAATAACTATATTTTCTTCATCACGTTTGTTTTTCCAGACCACTTTATGGAATCACATTTTTGCAAATGTCTTCGACTAATTCCCATACAATCTATATCGGATCAAACTAATGAATCTGTCCTGCATTGATTCAATCCATGTGTAAATCAGCCAGGCTTATATATGATGTGTCTTTGTTCAGTTCACTCACTATGAGTGCACACATACACACGAGCCATCTGGTTTCACTGACTCTTGTTCGCAATTGATTGATAGGGATTTCCAATGTACTTGTTCTAATGGATGATCTTTTTGTCCAACGTTTTGCATGAGGGAATGGTTTTGATAGGAAGTAGTACATGTTTGAACGATCAACATGACGAGACGATATGTCCTCCCTTGTTCTTGTACCGGTGTACTATAAGATGTTGATAAAATTTCATCTTCGTCAAATTGTTATTTTTGATATTGGTTTCCATGCTTAATAATGTTCTCAGTGCAGTGACATTGGTACTTGAGTTGGAGTTTGATGTGATAATTGATGTTCATGGAGGTGGATTGCAACATCAGTTGTTGTAGAGAGTGTGAGTTGAGTTATATTATTGACGTTACCAGATTATCCAAAGCATGTACAACTGAAAGACTTTGACACAACTAGAAGTTCCATTGTAGTAATTCCACTGAACACGAACTATAAGCCAATTCCAGTATTCATTTGACATTGTTACTACGTCTCATCAACTTAAGGGACATTTTCTTGACTTTGTGGATCCGGACTTAAACTGTCTTGTTCAAGTACCGTAGTCGAACATGTGACCAGGGTCAAAACTGACCGTGATCTGACGCCATTTGAGGCAATTCACAAAGTTAACATGAAGTGTTTTTCAACTATTATTCTTGTTTCATCGATTGTTAAATAACCCTATAAGCACTTTGACTAGTATAAGTAATAACCAACAAAAATACATGCATCGCCTTTTTCCTTCATTTTATCAAGATTTTCACCATCTTTGACGATATAGCAAAGAGAGCCAAAGATGTGAAAGAACTTAACTGACGGTTTCGGGCATTGATGATATGGTAAGGTGTTTTCTCATGTCGAGGAATTACAAGTGAAACAATTTTTGATAAAACATGTTGTTGCAATTGCCTTCATCCCAAAGAACAACGGAACTTTAGCCGGCGCTTAGCATTGTTCAGAGCAAGCGCTCAACAAGAGACGGTTGTCCATCTATTCGCAACGCCGTTTTGATCAGGTGTTTTGAGCATTGAAGTTCGTGTCTTCTTCCCTCTTGCAAATATGCAGAAGAGTTTTATTAATAGAATTCCTTGCCTTTCAATTCGAACTGTTAAAACTTGAGCATGACGTCCTCTTTGGACAAGTGTGAGAAATCAATGAGAACTCCTGGTTGTTTTTGTCTTGGACCTCAAGAAGTGATCCATGTATATCGAGAGTAGTCATCAATAATTCGAGAGCATAATTTTTCTTTCCATTAATACTTTCTACCGCATTGACGACATAAGTCCCATGAGTAGAAGTTGTAACCGCCCTTTTTGAGCTCGGGAGATCCCTTAGTGTGAAAAGACGTTTCTTTTTGCTTACCCCAGCTCACAAGGAAGAGCCCAGATGATCTTGTTGACGAATGTTTAATTTTGAAGCCCATTACATAATATTATTCTTTGAAAGCAGTTGATGTGTCAAAGTAAATGAGATAGACGACTATGCCATAACCATGCTTGGAGAGCCTGTTGCTTTGTAAGGCTCATAAGCAAATTGGAATTGGTGTTGTTGAATCTTGAAGAATCTGTGCCACGAGAACATGTGAGAAGATCATTTCCCTTCAAATCATGGATATAACACATAGACTTCCGAAAAGCAACTTCCAAATCCGCATCACCGAATTGACCAACGAAGAATAAATTATGATTAAGCCCTTCGACGTAATAAACCCGTTTGATAGTGATATTTCCTTGAACCATATCTCTATAACCAAGAATTGGTGCAATTTGATCATTTCCAAACTTCACCGTTCCCAGAAATTTCTCCACAAAATTAGTTAGAAGTTTGAGATTTCCGGTTATGTGCTTTGAGCACCTAGAGTCTACGATGAATAGAATTATCTTGACGAGCTGCAAAAGAATTAGAAGACAATGGAGTATTAGACACAGTGGAACACCTAGGAGTCTTATGTTCCAAAATATTAGCAGTTCTAGATGTATTTCCTAGAGGCATACTAACATTTTAGGTTAAAATTTCCTTTTTGAGACTTAGGTTTCCATTTGTATCCAGATGGTGTATACTTAGGATACCACCAATTGAATGTCTCACTAACTTGCTCATATAACTTCCTAGTTGTGTTTCTAAATTTCTTGACAGTGGAGTCTGTTGCAACGGTTTTCTTACTGGATGTTGCAACAGATTAGTTCACATTTTGCTTGGGTTCTCTAGTACTAATAGGCACCGTAATTGGTTGTCTAGTCCTAGAATTCATGCCATTGATATAATGTAGAACACACAAATCATGATTGTCATTCAGTACACATTTTCCACAAGTAACACAGACAAAGTTAACATTCGAGGTCTTAGCATTCAAACTGTCATTACACGCAGTTACAGACGTTTTATTATTTGAAAACTTAAAATTCCTACGGTGGTCTTCTACATTTTGCTTCTTCCCTTGACTATTGTTAGGCATGACTCTATCTTCCAGTTGATTGCTCTTAAGCTGTGGTCTGCTAATACTAGTAGTGGGAATTACTCCTGTAGAGAAAGACACGCGTTTGTTAGTTTTCCTATTGTCTTAAGGCAACCATGGTGTTCTAGTTTGATTAGGCTTTGTGTCCACTTTATACATTCCTGGTGCAATCACATTTGTGTTCTTGAAAATTGGCAACACATTCTGAGGCAAAATCTGTGTAGTGACTGGTTTTGAAAAATCATGGGATACTTTTTGTGTGGTAACTAACTTTAACTTTGAAAAATCTTTCTTTGCAAGAGAATCTGAAAAAAATAGCTGGTTTGCCTAAAATTGATTATCTTTGACTTTTAAAAGCATTCGGTTGTCGAATAACCGATGATTTTTCAAACTTAGTTTCCACAGATTTTCCTTTCATCTTTTCTATGAGTTTCTTCAACTCACTTATCGCAATTCCTTTGTCTTGTAATTTAGCTTTCAGGTCTTGAATTTCAACATATTGTTCACGTTCTTTCATAAATATGTTTGACTGATTTTC
>BQNB010047152.1:28066-43298 GCA_026074375.1 Tanacetum coccineum | reverse complement strand
AAAAACAAAGCACATTGAGATTAGACATCACTTTATTAGAGATTCTAATGAAAAGAAGCTAATTCAAATGATCAAGATTCATACTGACCAGAATGCTGTAGATTTGCTTACAAAAGCATTTAATGTAAGTAGATTTCAATATTTGATTGCTAGTATTGGAATGCTCAATCTTTAAAGTCTTTATTATGAAAATGGTAAGAATAAAAACAGAAAGAGAGATGTGTGATAAAAACAGACAGAGTGATTTGGTGAGTAAACGAATTAAGAGAATTTGTGAGTTGAAAAACAGAAAGAGAGATGTGTGAGATAAAAACAGATAGAGTGATTTGGTGAGTAAAAGAATTGAGCGAATTTGTGAGTTGAAAAACAGAAAGAGAGCCGTGTAAGATAAAAATAGATAGAGTGATTTGGTGAGAAAAGAATTGAGAGAAGCGGTGAGAATAAAATCAGAAAGAGAGTTGTTTAAAAATAGAAAAAGAGAATTGTCAGTAAAAAGAATTAAGAGAAATAAAAAACAAACAAAGAGATTTTGTGAGCTAAAATGTTAATTTAATGATGGAAAAGCTGATTAGAATAGAATTAGAGTTAATGCTGGTGATTCAAAGTTAATGCTGCTAGACATAAACTTACTACTGAGGAAAGTTAATGCTGCTAGGCATAAACTTACTACTGCTGTTAAAAGTTAATGCTGCTAGGCATAAACTGTAACACCCCTATTTTTACAATATAGCAGCGGAAGCTAATCTGGGGTATTACTTCATAGTACAACAGTCACAATCATAGAAAACGACTCAAAAGAGACGTTTTTAAAAGATACGTTATCATTTATTAAAATTAGAGTTTTACAAAGGCAGGTCCCAAAATCTAGAAACGTAAAATGTAACCGATAACAAGTTTTAGCCATCTTTAATTCCATGCTACTCCATGCCACAAATTGCTCAATTACATGGGATAAACATGCATAAAAAAGGTCAACACAAAGGTTGAGTGAAATTCATAGGTTTGAAATGTAAGAGTTGAATACAAGTCATAGTGTAATAATTGTACGAGCACAATTATTATAGAAAATAGTATTAATAGTGTTCATTATTGTATCTAAGCTCATGGCACACAAACTGACTTGTGTATATATATATATCCAAATTGTTGTGATATATATATATATATATAAAGATAAAGATAATGGCCCCCGGTGTAGGTAATTGCCATATACCTATGATATTCAAATATAATGCGTTTGGTTACCTATCCGGCTAACACAAACGGGATTCGTCAATCCCGATAGATCTATCCATAATATTCACGTTCACTCATAAGTGATTAATGGTCCATGATAATGAGGGACTATTAGCATAAAGTGACTTAGATCACAAGCAGTAATATGATAGCATATATTTAGAAAACACTTGTATTCATAGTTTATAGCATGTATCCCCCTCACGGGTTTATGAAAACATTCAAGAGATTTAAAAGTGAGGCTATGAACTCACCTGATAGGTAGTTGTAATAAATATTCCAAAATGAAAGCTGATGACCTTATCACAATCTTAACAGGGAAGGTTGATATAGCAAAATGATAGTAAACAGCCACGTCACGCAACCTGAGTAAATATGTCAAGTCTTAGGAAGATTGTACTCTAGAACTTTGGTTCTAAGAGTTTAATATTGTTATGAGTTTGATTGGAGATTTTGGAATTATTGTATCACCGTTCGGGCCATCATATTTCAGAAGTCATTCAGTAAACGTTTGAGGAGTCAGGGCACTTTAAATCGTAAACCCAGCAAACTCAATCAGAACGTAATACCAAGATGAAATCCCTTAATATGAAGCTCCCTAGTATTGTGGTACGATATAGATTCGGGACAGGATTTTTAAAAAGCACATTGATGATGAATTATATAATAGTTATAACATAATCGGTTTTAAGCGTTTTGCTCAATAACTGGAAATGATAAGCACGTCAAGCGTTAATTAAAGTTATGTCTTATAAGGTTTTGAACACATTTTTACACTTTTTCAAAATGTTACATTTTAGACCCTTAAGAATGAAAAATGGCAAAATATACCTTTGGAGTTTTCACTTTTACAAGTTTGGTCCTTCTAGTTTAAAAGATGTACAAAGTAAACCTTGTACTTTGGAAAGTGACATAATAGACCCCTATAGTTATAACTTTAGAAATATGGCAAAAATAGTCCTTGTACTTATAAGTTTTCAAAAGTTACAGTATATACCCCTTGCATGAAAATGATTTACAAAACAAGTCCAAAATCCATAATAATGATATTTTTCAATATGAAAAGTAATTTACAGGTTATAGCTTATTAATATAAGCTAAAATATGAAGGTTTAACGTAACAAAAGTTCAAAATAACGATTCGTTAAGCCGGAAATCAAAACGGGTCGAATTAGGGTTTTTAAACGAAAACGCGTAGGTTTTTAATTCAAATTCCTTCAAGAATCAATAAAGTTGTTATATTAACATTAGTTAAGATAGATTATAACAACATTTAACCATTATAACATTTAGATTAAAGAAAAACATAGAATTAGGGTTTATGGGTTCGGTTTTGGATCAAAATGGAAAAACGCCTAGAATTTTAGATTAAAAGCTTTAACATGAGTTCATGCATGATCATATGAGTATTATATGAATGTAGGAGCAGGTATGAAGATTATATAACCTGGGTTTGAGCTTTGAGAATCAAAAATGGAGGAAAACGGGTCGTATGGGTCGAAATGTACTCGTACGCCTAGTTTTTCTTCTTCGGGGCTTCAAGGCTTCAATCTTTCTCTTGATTATTGTTCTTGGGACCTCTTAGGAACTTCTTGAGTAGATATTTGCTGCTATTGTGGGTTATAGAGAGAAGATGTGGGGGATGAGTTGAAATGAAGGGTGGTGTCCCCTTTTTATACTCGAAATCCCCTTGGAGGCCAAGGAAACCTTAGAGGCCAAGTCTTGGACATGTGGAGCAGCTAGGTATTGATGTGGAGGAGCTAGGGTGTGAAGTAGCAAGGCTAGAAGTAGCTAAGAAGTGTTGTTTGGGTCTTGTGGTGTCGCCGGTAGAAGAAGAGACAAACAAGAGGATGTGGAGTCTTGGTGACCAAGTTGGGAGCTTAAGCACCTTGTAAGCTGCTTAGGCATGAATGAGGTGCATCATGGAGGTGCTTGATTACATGGTTATATCTTAAAATGGGTTAAAATAAGAGAAAAGGTGTCGCGGGTTCGATTAGGGCTCGGTTAGGGTTTTCTTGCTCATTTTTTGAGTACATTTGATTAGTAATGATAGATTATGGATTACAAGACTTATATTAAGGGTTTACAACAATATTTGATTAGTCGTTCGTGTTTAAAATGTGTGAGAATAGGTAAATGGGTCGCGATTTAGAATTAGGGTTTCTTTGATTCAATTCGTGTACATTGTTGTAAAAATGGTGAAATGATGATGGAAAGTGGTTTGTAAAGTTTTAAATTATGTATTTACAACTTATTTAAGTAATGGTTTGGGTTTACAATGGATAAAAAAACCAAGAAACGGGTCATGGTTTAGTATTTAGCTCGGGTTAGGGTTTCTAGGTTTTAGTTCATGAAATATTATGAAATGAGGATGATTATAGAATGTAAATGAAGTGTATGACTTGCTTGTAACTTGTACTTGATGGATTGTAAAAAATTCTTAGGAAAACGGGGGAAAAATGGCTATTTTGGATGTTGTACATAAATGACTTGTACATTATGCTTTAAAGGACTTGTACATTGACTTGGAGGGAGTTTATATTTCAATTGAGATGTTATATTACTTGTACATATGCTTTAGTAGCTTGTGCATTCACTTTAGATATTAACCTTACATGGAATTAGGGTTTTAGAGGTATACGATAATGGTTTAAAGCCTGTCTTGATATAATGTTGCAAATGGTACATTATATGAGTAATGTACTTTATAAAAAAAATGATATTAAGATATTGACTTGACATATTATAATATTTGCTTGACATATATGATTGTCATAGGTAGATTGCATGATCTTGTTAACTTTAGTTATGCAAGTTACGTTGCATAATAAGATATTAAAGTAAAAATTTCCCCGTGAAAAAGTAATATATTATATAACAAAGAGATATTACATTGGTGAAAATTTCGGGTTGTTATAGAAGGATATAGTGTTGAGCATGTATTTTGAATGATTTTGAATTTTGTGAAAAATTCTTGAAAACTTGTACTCAACACATATATAATTTATTATCCTACACCACATATATACATATTCATAAGATAATGGTCAAGACTGGACCTAAATTGAGAAAACCTAGAATGACAAAGTCATTCTGTCTATGTAAGCAGTCTGTAGTCCATCTTGATTTTTCTACTACCCATAAAACACTCTAAACTCCTCATAATCCGTCTTGTCAGCAACGTCTTCTTGATCTTCTCTAGCATGGAGGTTGTCCGCCTTTGATCCTTGTATGTCCGAGATCTATTTGGCATGCCATCATTGTACCAAAAGACAAAGTTGTGCAGCATATAAGCCAATTTATCACAAACATTCTTGAGTGTTCCATCTCCAAACTTATATAACTCGTCATCTCTCGTCAGATGCTTTTTCTCGTCCTTGTTCAGATAAACTACACCTTTAGATTTGTGGAAGATGGTATATGGTTCTTTGTGCTCAAGACCGGCACATTAAACCTATGGCATCGTGAGGTTAAGATTTGTCTGATAGTTTTCCACCCTAAGTGGAATATCTTTAACCCTCTTCTGAATCACAATTCTTATAATGAAAAACCAAAGAGCCATTACCAAATAAGTCTGTTCATTACCTGTGAGGTGGTGGAGCTTGTTTTATGCATACAGGAGATACATATCTTTGATATCATTCAAATGAAGTCTTGGAAAGTTTGCTTCTTTGAATGTGTACTCTTTTTAAATGGCACGTCTTACCATGATCTCCTTTAAGTAACCATACCCAAATTATTTATCAATTGAAAGGCTGATGATGCTAAGAATCTTCATCCAAGAGTATACTTTATGACTGGATTGAACAACTTGTCTTGTTTTGTAAAAGAGTTTACGTTTGGGTCCCCAGTGACTTATTCCAAAAGCAATATCTTTGTCATAAGCTACCTTAGATGAACTCCACAATTTTAAAATCATGTGTTATATGCCTTCTAGATCATACCTTGCAGCTTTTGGCTTTGTTAATAAAGTAGCATATTTCTTTTCTCCCATATATCCTGTTTGTTAAGTAATTGAGATCTTTGTTGAAGAAGAAATCTACTGGAATGGTTAATCGACCTGGAGCATCGCTCAGAGGTAGAGGCTTATTGAAATCTTATGTAATTTTATCACATTTAGGATTTTCCCAAACTAGTTGATTTGTAAGAGCTAAGTAGCATTGTTTAAAGTTGTATTTGAGCTCGATGTAGTTTCTGTGTTTGCCCTTAAGTAACTTGAATGATGGTTATTCAAGGTCATCTTTTGTAATCTTATCCTTCTTAAGAGAGTTCTTGGTAAAGTTGGTGAAGTCAATAATTGAATCTATCACATCTTTGAACGTAGATGGGTTTTTCTCAGCGTTCACCATTTCATTGAACCAAGACTGTTTTAGGGCATCAATAGCAGTTGGTTCCTTGTGCTATTCTGGATTACGAGATTCAGGTCTTTCAACAACAACCGTGTTGAACCATTTTGACATGTCTTGTTTAGGAACACTAGCATCGGCTTGCGTTGGATTTTCTACATTAACAACAACATCTTTGATGGATTCTACAGCATCCATTTCAGCATCATTCACATTATCTTCTGCATTCGTTGATTTATCAGATTTAGATGACTTGGTCAGAGATTTACCTTTCTTAGAGGAGCTAGCTTGATCTTTATCCTTAGAAGACTCAGAATCCTTTTGCTTTCTCTTTTTCTCATTGGTGGATCTATGGAAGGATCTTGATCTTTATCATCCGATGTCTCTTTTTTTGAGTAGATGGATTGTCAAGCTGTTTATCCATGTCATTCTCATCCACTATTAATGATTGCACAAGAGCATCATACAAGGCTTTATGGGATGGATGTTTAGCGTATGACATAAATTTCCTCATGAGTTTGAGTAACTTGTCCTTTTAATCATATTTATTTTGTGCTTCATGATCAAATGGTGTTGATGAGTACTTTGGTATGCTTTGCTCGGCAACCTTCTCAACCTTGATCTTACCAAAGTCAGGAACATCTTTTTGTAGAATTTTCTTTAAGTGAGCTTGCACCGACTTGTCAATTTCTTCTGGAATATTGAACCTAGACATTGCATGAACTGTCTTCTCAAGTCTTGTGAGTCTGTTATCTAGAGCTCCAGTATCGACTTGTGTTTCCGGTTTCTTATACTTCTTGATGATTCTTTTGGTTTTGTTTCTTTTTAGTTGTGTTTGTGGTGGTTGCTTTGGTGAAAGTGTTGTTTCAAAAATCATATTTAAAGTTGTATCAACCAGTAGAGGCCTCTGAGGAGCTGGGTTCTCTTGAGTGGTTGGAACCTCCACCATTGATATAACTTTAGTTTCAACTGGCTCTTTCAGAACATCATTTATTAACAAATCAGGGTTGTCAAGAATGAACTGATTGCCATACTCAACTGAAGATAAAGTTTGATTGGAACTGGGATGAGGTATTGTAGTTTTCTCCACATGTGGCTCAGCTATACTCTCCTCAACTTGAACCTTTTCAGCTTGCTCATCTATCAGTTGATCATCAACTGCTTGTTCATCTACATCCTTCTCTTTTGTAGCTTTGTCATCCTCATCACTGAAGATATCTTTTATTTCATCATCAGACTCTAAACTAGAACTACTCAAGCTGCCACTAGGCTCATCGAGAACTACTGGAGTTACACCAGATCCTTTATTTGGGCCTTTCTAACTTAACCCATCAGGAACCTCTGATGTTACACCAGATCCTTCACCTAAGCCTTTGGGACGTTGTTAAAGAATGAAGTCTTGCTTGCTTGCTTTCTTTGCTTGCTTTAGTTGTACTAAGAACTCTATGGTTTCAGACATTCTTTCAACTCCTTTTAGTTTCTTGGAGTGATCCAAAGACTCTTCATCTGATTCTTGGTGAGCTTGACTACTAATGACAATCCCAGTTTGTCTTCGTACCAATGGGATTTCATCTTCTTCTTCAGTTTCTTCAGAATCTGCATCATTTTCTACTCCTTCAGATTGAGCTGATTCTTTAAACACTATCTTTGAATGTCTCTTCTTTGGAACCCTTATATTATTCAAAGAAACTTCTAGGTCTTTCTTGGTAATCAGCCCTTTACCTTTACCTCTACCTTTTGCTGGTTGAGTTCCTAAAGACTTTGTCACGTATTCTGAATAATCATCAGAAGCCTTAATTTCATCATTCAACATCACTGTTTAAATTTCCATTCCAAAGACGGAATCTTTTGCTCCTTTGTTTGTAAACTTCAAATTTCCGAGAACCGAGTCAATTTTTATAACATGTTGATAAAAATGATGTATCTTGGATATTTGGTCGTTCTTGGAGAGAATGTGTTTGACAATGAGCTTTGTGAATTTGGAGAAGGGTAATAATTCCTTCTTTTGTTTGCTGCTTTTTCTAGAGTTAATCTGGAACTTGAAGTCCTCCCAGATGAGCTCAGCAAAGTTAACATTCTCACCTGTGACTATTCCCTATAGAATCTAAAGCATAGGAAGTCTTGGTCGATCATATGTTGTAGCCTTCCTTGTTAAACACTTGTTCAACATGGTCATGAATGTGCTCCAGGGTTGGTGCATGTTATTGATTCTTATTCCTGATATGGTAGTGACAGGTTCAGAGTATCCAAGCTGGTTGATGATGAGGTGTCATTTTATACACTATTTCAGTGTCATTTAACCCCTTAAATCATGGAAATATGCCCAGATTATGTGCTTAATCATTTTTTTAGGTTTTTAGCACTTGGTGCAGTTGAGGACAATATCACGTGACTTGGGCTCATTGGGAGAAGCAAATGGACAAGATCTTATCGGACCTAACACTAAATCTCTTGAAGATTATGTGCAAACAGTGCGCGGAGACTGCGTCGCAGGCCTCAAGCGACGCCGTTGAAATCTTTCTAGTGACAGCGTCAGAGATTTGATGACGGCGTCAGAACTTAGCCAACCTAAAGAAACCCTAAAAGATTTGGCGTCACGAGATAAAGAATACTATTCCACTTGTGTGCAAAGTATCAGATATTGTTTTGATCATAACTCCTTCATACGAACTCGGATTCTGACGATTCGACAGCTCATGCGATCGCAGCGAGAAAATCTCCAATTATGCTAATAATGATGCCGCGACAATGTTAGGGTTTTTGGTGACGGTGTCAGGAATGGTGACCTAGGGTTTTCCTATAAATATAGCCTCATAACTTCGTTTTTATTAAGCTCCCAACCCTAAGTCCGATTCTAGGGTTTGGGTAGGTGTTTTTCCAGCAACTTAAAAGGTCTAATTCAATCCATACACATCTTGTAATGGTTTGATTATCACTTATATATTAATTCATGTCTTCAATTCCTTTTTTTGATTATGATTTCTCTTGTCTGAGGATGCTTGGCTAATTCATCTAGTACTTTACTATTTGGATGCAAAGAAACTTTGTCATTAGCTTGATTAGATCTTGAGTTATTGTACAGATTCAATGAGTATAATATGATTATAAGTTTATAATCTTATTTTCCTATTGCTTCTTGTGATGGATGTGCGCGTTAGGCTCTAGAAAACTAGCCATAAGATACAAATAAGCATAGACCGTCTAGTGAAATTGAGTGGTAGAAATGATTAACCATCCGGGTAACATTGTTCATCACTACCTTACCCCTAATATGGTTGATCCCTCTTTACATTGTTCTAATACGTGTAAATGTACTCTTAGGGGCCTTGAGTAATTAGTCTCATTACTCCTTACTTTGTGCGTTGGTCTAAACGGAATATTAAATAGAACCGGTGGTTTCGTATAATTCATGCCCGATACATGAAGTAAGGAAATACTTACACATTACATCTCAAGTGTGACAAATGCAATAAATGTAAAATTGTAAAGTAGTATGGAGTATAGTGCATCCCAAGTGAATACGCTTTATAGTTTATAATTGTTTTTCTAGTTTGACATTTAATTGCAATTAGAGTAGACCATTAAGCTAAATCAACACTCTCAAACCCGAGATTTTACTTGCTTTCATAAAACCTTATAAAAACACAAAAAATAATCTTCCTTTAACCCTTAGACCTTAGTGAACATTTGATCCGGCCTTCACAGTGCTATCCCCTAGAGAATGATAACAACCCTCGAACAGACTTGCATATACAAAGCTACAATATTGGTACAGGTATCAACTGCCTAGTGGATTATAAAACTTCCTGTGAAGTCTTCGCAACCCTCACATCAAGTTTTTGGCGTCGCTGCCGGGGAATAGTGTAGGTTTCAAAATCTATCTAGATTAGGTCTACTTACAAGATTCCTATCAAGTGAGATTTAATTTTGGTCAAAATTGGCTTTCTCGTTAGTCATCCTCATCTTTGTGTACCCTTGTTTTGTAAATCAATCTTTCGTTCACCATCATGATGTATGAAAGACCACCAACCAACCATTTTCAAAACCCACCACGAAACAAAACCTTCCCATTCCAAAATAATACCTTGATGTTCTAACAACATAAAGATGAATCTCTTTAAGATGAGCCGTGCACATCATTTAAAACCTAAAATCCAAATCCCTCATTATGGCCCTCAATTTATGTCCCTAGCTTAATTGTTTATGATCATGTCGATAAGGATATACCAAAATAGACATTAACTATAGCAGTACATGCAACTCTTAGAGAGACATTAAGTGGCACAAGAAGCATGGGAAACCATTGGAGGATTTGTGTCCAATAGCGATAACAGTTGGAAAACCCAACTAGCACTATTTCTCTGACCAAAACAATCAGCAAACTTAAAAAGGCTCAATTAGTTGAGAATGAGGTGTTAGAGTTTATGATACCTAAGTGCAATGTCATGGATAGATGTCATATGATGAGCCCTATAGTGATATAGAGGATAAAGGGGATAATCCGAGCCACAATAGTACCTTACAAAAGTCCTCTAATCATTTAGAGGTATACACACCCGCACCGTCTAACTTCCCGAAAAAGCAGAAGAGACTAAAGGAATCCCGATGGAGGTACAACCTTAGACCACACGTAACAAGGAGACTTAGACTTGAAATACTTGAAGTAAGAACCTCTATTCCTAGTTCTAGGGATTTACTAGTGTTGATGAACCGGAGCCATCACCTTTACCCATCTTCCCATTCTTAGATGTAAATCTATTGAGGACAAAAGAGGAACGACCCACCCATCAACCCATATAGTCCGGTAGTTTTAAGGATGAAGGATAGTAAGAAGACCCCTTTGACCATTTCATACAACACCTTCACCCCACGTGGCATACGACTTATCATCCGAGAGAACTGGTGTTATCGCTACACATCACCCGCACTGTACTGGTAAAGATGTAGGGAGACCTACACATGCCGTTTACACGTCAAATAAGTGTAAGTTAAGGCTCAGTGACTCAAACAAAAACAAGTGCTTTTTAGGAGGCAACCCAATCTATTATTTTCTTGCATATTAGGTGTGTTAGGTGTGTCTTGTGTGCCTTGTGTGTTTATTTTGAGTCATATGATTATACTAATCAATTTTGTGGTTTATGCAATAAAATTTACAAGAAATAACTAATAGGATACTTGTGCAGAATTGTTTTCAAGAAAACAAAGAGAATTTTCTTTACAGTGTCTGGAGACGGCGTCAGGATTTCTCCTGACGGCGTCGCCAGCCAGATCTGGAAATTTTGGTAATTTTCTTGAATTTTTGAAAAATAACTTTGGTATAAATTCCCTGAAACATGTAGAAAACCACGACTGTATTAGTATTTTCATCCTATCTTTATTGCTTTTGTAGAGTCTGTACTTAGTTAATGAGGTTGTATTTATCATTCACCCGTAGATTTTACGTTTGGTGTAGTTGTCTTTGTCTTTGATTACATGTTATATTTGATAAGAAGAAGCTTGAAAGTTCTTAGAAAGTTTTATTGGATTATTCTTGGAGGATGATTTAACCAGTTATCGCATGTTTCTTCTCTATTATTGAGCAAACCAGGGGAGTACTAGTTTCTTTTACTTGTTTTCTTTTCCCTTTATTCGTTCATACGGGTACTTTGATAGACCATTACGGACAGTGTTCAACTTAAGTGTAGGGGGAAAATACACTTTAGAAACTATTCCTTCATTTACCCTTTGCTTGTTCCTTAAAGATGATGGTAATATATCAAACCATAGTGTAAAAAGGTATTTCTTGGAACCCAAATTTAATTGTTTCTATTATGACACAAACTGACAAAAACTGAGTATTAATAGCGTCTTATGGATAGGAATTTATATGACTAGCACAATAACCCTCAAAATTCCACCTAAAAAGTGAAGTTCGCCTTTAGATCTTTAGGAATTCGGGTATTCCAATTTTGAGACGAAGCCCAAGTTCAGTTTATACCTTTAGCTTTCTACGAGTTTTTTTTTAAGGTTACGAATGCCAGTCATAATGTTGTCCTATCCGACTTATGGATGTGTGAGTATGGTCTTGGTCGCCTTTTCTGAGCTTTGTATTGTAGAAAATTATAAATGAGCGTTAACCGGTAGTATATTAAATTCTAGCGAACTTATTTTTGATGATACATCCAGAGACTGCATAGTGAGTATAAAATTTGCCTAGATAAAGGCACTAGATTAACCCATGTTATTTAAAAACTCTAAAACATATGATGGTCACTAACAATCATATAACTATCCCTCACCCTTAGCCTATGCTCAACATTTTAGTGCATGATACCCCTAGTACACCACCCTTCAAAAGCCTATCTTTTTATGGTTCACCCAGTAATTTTATGGAGTTTAGAGACCAGTCTATTAATGAAGAAGCATTGTCACCCTTAAAACCAGTATTGTTACAACCCCAAATCCCTTAACCTACCTTAATATTGTACTCACTTTATACATTATTAGTGTTTAACAACCTAAGTTAAAATAATTATTGAGTTCTAAAACAAAACGTTGCTAATACCTATCCTTGAAAATAAATACAATTTTTAGGACGATTGAATTCATGATAGTATTCTTCTTATAAGAATATGGGAAGAAGTAATTTTATTACCTCCAATAGAGCTCAATACAGCCTCCAAGTTATTTTGATCTACCTCAAATACGGGTACATTAGTTAGATATGTAAATAATCAATATTTAAAGTCTCAATGTAAGGTGGTATCTATAAACCCCATGACGTATTAAAATGTTAGGCTAGCAATAGGCAAGCGCCAAAGTGTACGAAAATTTTTTTTTTTGAGAAAAGAAAAGAAAAGAATCGAAAAATACTATATATATAGAAGTGTAAAAAAATATACGGCTGCCATTTTGCTTATGTTTTATGTTTATTCAAAGAGTCACACGAAAAGAAAAGAAAGAGATTGGTGTAGAGTTTTGCAGAGTTTGTATATTTTGTCCGAGTCTTTGGCTTAGCAACCAAACCAACGTGTATTCGCATAAATAATTAGCTAACCCTTCCACTTCCAAATTCACCCCAAAAAATCACTCCCACATAATGTATCTTCATTATCTATTTCTGTTTCCATAATGTTTATCTACACACCTACATCGCACAAACCTTTAAAAAGACCTCTTTGTGTAGTAAATGAATTAATACTTGCGCCTAGCGTGGAGGTTTTGACCTTTAACCACAGTCCCCCTATGTAATTTATATGCTATTATTAAAGGTAATGTTGTTGATTTCATTCCCTACTTATGTAATAATTTATTAAACAACCGAGAGAAAGAGAGAGAATCCCAAACACTTATGTGAGGTGCTTGTATATACTTTCTGTGCTTTTAATTACGAGGTCTAGAAGGTTGTGTTGTAAAATGATTTTAAAGAGTAGGTTAAATGACCCTAATATTGCTATTGTCTAGGTAAAAAAAGCCCACTTGCTTAAGGACAAGCAAATTCCAAGTGTAGGGGTATTTGATGATGTGTCATTTTATACACTATTTCAGGGTCATTTAACCTCTTAAATCTTGAAAATATGCCTAGATTATGTGCTTAATCGTTTGTTTTAGGTTTTTAGCACTTGGATGGTATTTGAAGGAAATACACATGACTTTGGCTCATATGGAGAAGAAACAAACAAGACTACAGACCTACACCAAATCTCTTGAAGAATTGTGCAAACAGTGCGTGGAGACGGCGTCGCAGGCCTCAAGCGACGCCGTCACAATCTTTCTAGTGACGGCGTCAGAGATTGAGACGACGCGTCAGAACGTAGCCGACCTCTAAAGAAACACTAAAAGAATTCAGCGGTCACGGATAAAAAGAACACTATTACCACTTGCGCGCGACAGTATCAGATATTGTTTGGAAATCTTAACTCTTACGTACGAACTCGGAATTCCTGATCAGACGATTAAGAGCCATGTGATCGCAACGAGAAAATCAACAACCTACACAAATAATGACGCGCCCTCGACTGCCCCCCTTCAGGCGTTTTATTGGGCGATTGCATCGGGAAAGCCGACCTAAGGGTTTTTCCTATAAAATAAGACTCAAACTTCGTTTTTTTATTAAGCACTCCACTTAAGTCCGATTCTAGGGTCTTCTTGGGTAGTGTTTTCCAGCCAACTTAAAAAAAATCAAATTCAAACCAAAACATCTTGTAACTAGTTTATTATTTACTATATCTTAACTTCACGTCTTCAATTTCCTTCTTATTCGATTATGATTCTCTCTTGTCTACGTATTCTTGGCCAATTTCATCTGGTATTTATTTAGGAAGAGCATGAAACATGTTATCAGTTTGATTAGATCTTGTTGTTTGTGATAGATTCAATGAGTATAATTGATTATAGTTTAACATTCTTGTTTCCTATTGATTCTTGTTGATGGATGTGCATGTTAGGCTTTAGAAAACTAGCCATAAGACATTAAATTGGCATAGACGTCTAGAGAAAGCGCGATGTGTAAAAGGATAATTAACCTCCGTAAAGTCTTCATACTATCTTACCCCTAATATGGTTGATCCCTACTTAATGTTTATTAATAGCATGTAAATACCTTAGGGGCATTTTTTGGATATTAAGACTTCATAACTACCTTACTTGTCAATGCTGTCCTAACGGAATATTACATAGACGGTGGGTTCGTATAATTCGTTCATGAAGTAGGAAATACTTACACATTACATCTCAATTGTGACAAAGCAATAGGTATAATTGGATAGTTAGTAAGGAGTAGTGCATCCCAGGTGAATACGCTTCATTGTATAATTGTTTTCTAGTTTACTTTATTGCAATTAGAGTAGTCATTAGCTAAATCAAAACTCTTTCAAACCCGAGATTTTACTTGCTTCCATAAAACATAAAAAAACAAAAAATAATCTTCCTTCAACCTTTAGACCTTAGTGAACATTTGATCTAGCCTTCACAGTGCTATTCCCCTAGAGAACGATAATGATAAGTGTAAAATACACATATCCGTTAACATCAAAAATGACCCTAAATGACCCAAAAACACACTAAAAATGGCAAAGATATACTTGTTTTTGTGTTTTGTGTGTGCAGGTACGGATAAAACAAAAGATCACAAGAAAACCATCAAAAACGGGCAAACACGGACACGAGGAACGGAAGAGCACAAAAAGAAGCCCGGAAATCAAGCCAAAGTCAAAAAGTTAACCTTGGTCAACTCTCAGTCAACTCAGTCAAACCACAAAAACCCAAAGTTACAAATCTAGTCCCTCAAGTTTCCAAAGCTACACAAATGGTCCTTGAAGTCTAAATGGGCCCATTATCCCTAAAAAACCTCACCCAGATCCAAAGCCCAAAACCTTAGCCCATTAACTCCAAGGACCAAATGTCTCTATCACGGATTGCCACGCTGGCAATCCATGTGAGTTCATTTGTGATCCAAGGGTTCAAAATCATTCTCCTATGATTGAAGATTTATACGGCTATGATTGGCAGGAGCGTGGGAAGCAAGGAAGACCTAGAAAGTTCAGAGAAGGGCTATAAATAACACACATTCTCCACACACATACAAGCAGGAGTTAGTTAGCTTTTATTTTTTTAGCTTAATTGTTTTAGCTTATGCAATGTTCTCTTTAAATGTAATTTTCATTTAATCC
>BQNB010047152.1:0-23795 GCA_026074375.1 Tanacetum coccineum | reverse complement strand
CGTGTCGTTAGAGAAAGTATTTTGTGACACATCGAGAGTGTTTGGTAGCATAAAATCAAATTTCATTAGAAACTCATTTGTTTAACTTCACGGTCCATGATCTCAACGAGTTCCTCAACAAACTGAAGCTTGTCATCAAAACGAAGTCCATCCAACGGAACGTCTAACGGTTTGTCGGCATAGCACTTTTTCAAATTGGATACATGAAATGTATTGGGAACACTGCTTAACTCTTCTGGAAGCTCAAGCTTGTATGCAACGTCTCCAACCTTTTCTATCACCTTGAAAGGTCCAACATATCTGGGATTTAGCTTCCCCCGTTTGCCAAAACGTACGTCCCCTTTCCAAGGCGAAACTTTGAGCATAACATTATCCCCAACTTGGAAATCCATCGGTTTACGCTTTAGATCGGCGTAGCTCTTTTGCCTATAACGGGCGGCTTGCATCCTTTGCTTGATTTGGGCGATCTTTTCGGTCGTTTCTTGAATTAGTTCTGGACCGAGGATTTGAGCTTCTCCAACTTCGGTCCAACAAACAGGTGAACGACACTTTCGACCATAAAGTGCTTCAAATGGTGCGGCCTTGATGCTAGCGTGATAGCTATTGTTATATGAGAACTCGACTAATGGCAATTGGTTAACCCAACCCTTTCCAAAGTCGATTGCACAAGCACGCAACATATCCTCGAGAGTTTGAATAGTCCTCTCGCTTTGTCCGTCTGTTTGTGGATGGTATGCAGTACTCATATCCAAGTTAGTACCTAAAGCGTTCTGAAGTGACCTCTAGAAATTGGATGCGAACCTCGGGTCGCGATCACAAATGATTGAAACAGGTATTCCATGCCTCGTAACAACCTCCTTTAGGTACATTCTTGCAAGTTTATCCATAGGATCAGTCTCTCTCATTGGTGTGAAAATTGCAGACTTAGTGAGTCGGTCAACAATCACCCAAATGGTGTCGTAGCCTTGCGACGACTTAGGAAGCTTAGTGACAAAATCCATAGTGATGTTGTCCCATTTCCATTCAGGTATCTTGGGCTGTACCAACAATCCTGATGGCCTTTGATGTTCAGCCTTGACCTTAGCACAGGTCAAACACTTGCTAACATAGGTGGCGATGTTTGCCTTCATATTCGGCCACCAATATAGCTTCTTCATATCTTGGTACATCTTGTCTACATTTTGTTGGAAATCGGATGAATAGAGTATTTTGATTATGTAAGGACTCGTGCATAGATCCACATTCCGCAAATCGCCATAAACAAGGTACCCAGTTCCTGCCGTTGAGGCACTCCTGCCATTGAGGCACAGGGTTCCATCCGCACGTGGTTCCAACTTTTATTCTCTAATTGCTTCTGGGAATTTAGCGTTTTCAATCAACATTCCCCCAATGTTTTCACTCTTAATGTCCTCTGGTTTTCGCGCTTCAGTCTGAGCATTCAAGATCTGCTTGGGAAGATCCAAGCTAATAGTCATGACTGAGGCTCGAACTCTTTACGGTGGTTCTCGTTCTTTCCTGCTCAAAGCATCAGCAACGACATTTGCTTTCCCCGGGTGATAACGAATATCGCAATCGTAATCACTTAGCAACTCTAACCATCGGCGTTGCCTCATGTTCAACTCTTTTTGATCTAAAATGTGTTGCAAACTCTTGTGATCGGTGAACACCGTACACTTAGTTCCATATACATAACGTCTCCAGATCTTGAGAGCGAACACCACTGCACCAAGTTCTAAATCATGAGTCGTATAGTTCTTCTCATGAATTTCTAACTGGCGTGATGCATAAGAAATCACCTTTTCTCTTTGTATCAACACAGCGCCCAAACCCTTCTTTGAAGTGTCGTAGTATGCGATGAAATCTTCGCTTCCTTCAGGTAATGTAAGGATTGGTGCACTGCATAACTTCTGCTTCAACAGTTGAAAAGCTGCTTCTTGTTTATCGCCCCAAACAAACTTGACTTTCTTTTGAGTAAGCTTAGTCATTGGTTTGGCGATCTTTGAAAACCCTTCAATGAATCTTCGATAATACCCAGCAAGACCTAAAAATTGACGAATCTCCGTTGGTGACTTAGGAGATGTCCAATCTTTAATGGATTCAATCTTGGCTGGATCCACATGAATTCCTTCACTATCGATCACGTGACCGAGGAACTGTACTTTGGGAATCCAAAATTCACATTTGGAAAACTTGGCATACAACTCCTCCTTCTTAAGCAATTCTAAGATTAGCTTAAGGTGCTCTTCATGTTCTTGCTTGTTCTTCGAATATATCAGAATATCATCAATAAAGACAATCACAAATTTATCCAGATATGGTTTGCACACCCGATTCATAAGGTCCATGAATACGGCAGGTGCGTTTGTCAAACCAAACGGCATAACTTGAAATTCATAATGGCCATAACGAGTTCTGAAGGCAGTCTTCGGAATGTCTTCTTCTCGAACCCTTAGTTGGTGATAACCTGACCTTAGGTCGATTTTCGAATAGACACTCGACCCTTGAAGCTGATCAAATAAATCATCGATTCTGGGGAGTGGATAACGGTTCTTCACTGTCAGTTTGTTTAATTCCCGATAGTCAATGCACATCCGGAATGATCCATCCTTCTTTTTGACAAACAAGACCGGAGATCCCCAGGGTGAGGAACCGGGTCTTATAAAGCCTTTGTCAGACAGCTCCTTCAGTTGCTCTGACAACTCTTTCATTTTGGAAGGCGCCAATCGATAAGGTGCCCGTGCTACGGGTGCGGCACCAGGTACCAGATCGATTTGAAATTCCACTTGTCGAGTCGGAGGAAGACCCGACAAGTCCTCAGGAAATACATAAGGAAAATCTTTAACTATCGGTACGTCCTCAAGTCGCTTCTTCTCTGACTTGTCTTCAACCTCCTTTGCAGTAACATGTGCCAAAAAGATAGGAAATCCTTTTTGCATGTACTTCTGCGTTTTAGTGCACGAAATGATATTTAATCGTGTCGCATTTCCCTGGTTACTTCCGTCACCGTATATGATTAAGGTTTCATTTCCCCAAGGAATGCTGACAATCTTCTCGGCACACACAATGACCGCTTGGTACTTTGACAACCAATCCATACCGATTATAGCATCGAAACTACCAAGTTCTACAGGCATTAAGTTTATGTCGAATGGGTGATTTAGTAAATTCTCTAATGGCGAGCAAATTCGATAGCGAAATTGTCATAGGGCGACTAGTAATGTGTCTTGGCTTCTCGGCTTAGGATTTGGTATAAGATGATGCCAACTTTATAGTAAGACGGAGTGAAGGTCTGCTTAGTTGATATGGTTACTAATTCGATTTCCAAAAGTAAACGCGTTCTATGAATACGCACACAAAACATGATATAAGTAGAAAATTGTTTCCTTAACAAGAGGTTTTTAGAGTGACTACTCTCAGCACGGCATGGTACCTTCCTGAATTATACATAGTTGATCAGGTCATGTATAATTAAGGACTAATGATGCATTGCTCATTTTCGTCAAAATAGCTTTATAATTTCATGATATTCGTGAGAGTAGTTTGTAAGAGTAAATAAGGAACCTAAGTTAATATTGACGAAATTCTCATAATATGATAATTTGATAGATAATTTGAAATCATTCGTACAACTGAAATTTAAGGGAAATACAACGAGAACTCCTAAGGAGATAAAGTCTAAGATAGTTTCAACTTAGGATTTATTAGGCAAAGCGAGACACTTTCTCTTTTAAGCTTTGATCTCATCTTTAATGTTGTTAGGGTCTTGATCGGTTTCCCCTCCTCTTAAGGCATGCACCACTCCACATGCTCCAGTTCTTCTAGTTTGGTTTTCATGGTTTCGGTTCTTTCGCTCTAGGCAATCACTCCTGCAGTGCCCTTGATTCCCACATTCGTAGCAATAGCCTCGATAGCATTAGCCACTCGTTGGGCTACAACCCGCTCAATTTACTCAACACTCATCCCTTGATTAACAGTTGTCATCATTTCTTGACAATCACAGGGAACAAAATGTATATGAAGTTTCATCCACAGGAAAATCATGACACTTCGTGATCCTAACATATATGTAAGGTGAGACCACGTTATGTAGAGATATAAGATAACGGCGCCTATGGCGTAAATAAATACCCATCATACAGTAGCATGATCATAACCAACAGCGTAGGTTAATACTTAATACATCGTTTACATGAGTAAAAGAGTACAAGCTTTTTATTAGCACTACCAACTGAGTATTACTCAAGTTTAGTGGGATATATAACAAAACAAGCTATAATGACAAATCTATTTGTCTATGGGCCAGAGTGCCTCTCAAGATTCTAGATGCTAGCCTCTTATGTTATCTTTAAGTGACTTACTATTCTCTGGTAGTGGTGGTAATGATGAAGGTAGTGCAGCAGCAAACTCAGTAATGCATGCCTCAGCAGATGGTGATCGTGGAGTATGGTGTTAAATAGACATTCGTACTGCACTGGATTTGGTTTCAAAAAACAAGATGATATGGTGTGGAGAGGTGGATTGTGTAGAAGCAGACTCATCAGTCTCAAATGTCTTTGTATTCTCAGCTTAAGGGGACAAGATCATATGTAGATACAGCAGAAGGGTCGGCTGGAGATAGTTGCTCCTCCTCCTCCTCCTCCTCAACATCATCATCATCGTCGTCATCATTAGATGACTCATTATCATAATTATCTCCTCCATCGGCAGGATAGTCAGCAGGATCCTCCTCAGGGTCCTCCTCATCCTCCTCCGGATCAAAGTCAGCAATGTAGCCCAGTGATAGGGCTGTAGATGAGGCATCAGTAGGTAAAGGATGATCCTCAATTGGTTCCTCTAGCTCCTCATCAGAAGCTCACTGTAATCTCTATGGCTCGGAATTAATATAGACAGACGTATAGGTAACCGTTGATGATGAAAACATAACTGCTTGCAACGGGCCAAACTTAACTTATATAAATATATTATATAAGGCTGGTATGGTAAATATGAATATGCGCTCATGGCATAAGTGAATGATGGTAAGATAATAATTCCGATAGCTTAATGTTAGGTAGCGCCTTAGGAACCTACGAGCTAACGAACTACATTGCCTAAAAGAAAAAATCCCCAATTTAGATAAATAATCCTTATATAAATAATTGTAATTTGTTGCGAAAGAATGTCAAACTCATCTTTGTATATATTAGTAATATACCCTCAAAGTAACGAAGTACTAAAAATATGAAACGTATATGCATCATGTAAGCAATCTAGTAAGGAACTAACTAATGCAAACAACTATTGTATGTGTCCCGTAAAAAACCCCATTGTATGAATGCAATGTTTGGAAAACTGATATAGTCCAGCTAAAAACATTTGACCTGGTTCTCTATAACCTTGGCTCTTGATACCAATCTGTAACACCCCCAATTGGGTCGCAGCGGAATAAGGTCCGGGGCGAGTTACTTCTCAGATCAATAACACAAGAATCATATAAACGACCAAAAATTCGTTTATAAACTAATACATTGGATTAACAAATATTTGATACAAATAGCCCGAAGCTTTAACTTGTTCCTTATTATTATTACAAAGATACTGGTTCACAATACATGAGTTTCCCAAAACATAATACAACCATATCTTTAGCATGACATCCCAAAACAAAATCACCAATGTATCCTTGGCACCTTATGCTTACTGATCTCCTGAAAAACATTGCTTTAAAACGTCAACAATAATGTTGGTGAATTCATAGGTTTGATAAATCATAATATGCAGGACCGTCAAAAACTTTCCCCGTAGATAATGCAACACATGCAACCATCACAAAACCGATTACATTTTCCGTAAGCTCATGAACACTGAAGCTGACAATCTTTCTTGCAATAATATATATTGCAATTTCTGCCCGATTAGATGTTCAACCCAAAAGATCCCCAAATTTGACATGCTATACGTTCGTTCCCGGTGATAGCTAGTCACCCGAACGGGGAGGTCTTTTCCCAAATAGATCTATTCATAACATTCGCGCAATCCATATAATTAATTAACAACTACATCTATGCAATTGACAGTTCATGATAATGGGCTCAACTTGGGTTATCGCTACTTAGGCAAACATGTAATCAATATAAAATATCCACTTGCGTCCAATTTATAAAACAAAGCATGTTTCCACCCCATAGTTATAAATCATTGAAATCGTAAAAATGTGGGGCTATGAACTCACCTTGAGTTCTGATAATCCAAATATCACAGATAATGCGTCACGCAAATCGTCAGATGCAACCTATTTAAATTAAGGTACGTAATAAGTACATGTACTTCATACTAACATCATATTACAAGGGTATTTGTTCGTTTACATCATACTATCAGAGTTCGGGCTATCATAATTAAGAGGTCATGTAGAGTAACGGTATGAAGGAGCTAGTACACTTTAAATCGAAATCCAGCACTCGTCGATACGCCACCGAAGAGGCCGTCGATATGAAACTCCTAGTAATATAAGTACGTTTTTGATAAATTAATACTCATATATAGGTCTAAATAGGGCTCAATCCCAACTAAAATGTTTTGTTAAAATTGTGAATTAATAAAGTTAAAAATCGTTTATAATTACCGTTTAGTAAAACAGCATACCTTTCGCGTTTTAAGCCCGATTTTAACGTTCTTATGCCCACGCTTCGTATTATAACTCGTTCGTTATTAATTGAAAATTTACGATTCTTATCATTTTGGAATCCTAAAAATATGTATAATTTGTTAAAAATACCCAACTTTCTGTTTTAATAATTTTTATAAAATTTATTTTATAAATCCGTTTATTTATCGTATAACTCGTAATTAGCGTAACTTTTTCGTTATTTATCCGTTTGACTAGTTTCTTACCTTTTTGGAATCGTCACGAGATGTAGAATATTTATAAAACATAATATCCACTGTTTGGAATTTGATTCCAAACAGCCCCTTAATATCTATATATTTACTTATTTATTAAACTTGTTTTATATACTTTTTAACTAAGTGATTTCCACAAGTTTTTACCCGCACTCTTAATATACTATACCATATATATTATATAATCCATAGATCATATTTTTGTCCTTGAGCCCAAGTTAACAACTCGATAACCTCACATGAGATCATGAAATCCTTAAGTAAACCTTTACTTACAATTTATGTATGAACATTTTACACTTAAACCAATATGATGTCATACTTATATATCCTTTATTTCAGGATATTTACCAACATATAAAGCATGAATAAGTGTATAAAATGCTATCCACAAGTAAAAACTCTTTTACATGATTAAAAAGTCCTAAATGGTTATTTCACTACATATTATCATATATACACATAAAATCATGAAAATGAAAAGTTAAGGGCTTAAGATAACCTTAATGAGATGTAGTATGATAGCAAACAATATCTAAACCCTTGTTTAGATATCAACCCAAAGTTAACAAGCTTAGAAAACCCTAGTTTTCTTTTAAAAACCCTAGCTTTCTTCCTTTTCTTCAACACTTGAAATGATTAACCAAGGCTTCAAAATACTTTAAGGTATCTTAGATATGTTATATGAGAGTGTTTAAATGAGGTAGAAAAGTTTGTATGGATTTAGTAAATAGTGTGTTTGTAGCCGTGGCATATATACTTGCATGATACTTGCATTATATGGGTAATAGGTGGTCAAAAGGTGCAATAGTATTCCAAGAACACCATGAGGGTCTTAAGGAAGACTTGTTTTCTTGTCTTTGGTCAAAGGAACCATATATGGCTATGTTTTAATGAGCAAAAGATGTACAAAGACTACTTGCAAGATTTTTTTTATATTTCTTTGTATAAATTGTTATAGATTCAGCATATGTATGATATATATGCTATATTTTTGTAACTTTTATGTATTGGGTATAAAAGTGGGTATTTGTTGAAGCGTAGAATTATTTTTGTGGTTCCGGGTATGCCTAAACTTAATTTATCGCGAAACGTATACAATTTACGTATCCGATAAAAATAAAATGAACAAAGATCATAATTATTCTCAAAATAATTATTTAATACTTGCTTGATGTAAACGCTTAATTGTTTGATGCCCGTTTACATTGAACGCTAATTTTTAGCTTATGCGATTTAGCTTAACATTTACGATTTAAAACAAACGCGTACAATTTAAAAAAATGAATAGTAGATTTATCGACGTCGTCAATGAATTGAAAACACAGGGTGTTATACACGCTCTTGTAAAATAGCTTTAGCAATCATCCGTTCCATCTCTTCTTTAGTCTTTTGTCTTTCCAGAATGATCCCTTCCGCAACATACACTGGAACTTGATCTCTAACCTGCTCAGGAACTTGCTTTTTAACTTGCTCCTTAATATGCGTATGTACCATAGTGGGTAATGATCCGACCATTACTTCTTGGAGATGATCAGCAAGAGTATCAAATGACTTTCTTGACAGAAATCATGCTTTCAGATGTTCAAACAAATATGTATAACGTCCCTGTAACTCTTGAAAGAAATTATTGTATCATTTGAAATGAGCAGGTTTGGCTTTGAATACAGATAGAAGTCGATTTGTTTTTGATAAGTTGGTGCTGGGTAATCTTGATGATGTTGTAGTTTTAGTATCGGTTACCGTCAATTCCTAGAGTTTCTTAGTATCCAAAGATACGAGATTAGTATGAATCCTAAGAGATCTAATTGGTGTAGGGAATGGTGTACTCCTAAACTCCTCTACAATCTTTCCTTTCCCTCTTTGCTTTAATTCATTAGTTATTTCTTCCTCCTCTTCATTAACATTCACAGGTATGACAATATTAGTAATTTCCATCTCTTCATCATTAGTGATCTCCACCTCCAGACTTTCCTTATCACTCCTGGGCTCTAGCCTAGTGCCGAGAATATTTGGTTCATCATTCCTAGGGGATAAACTATCATCAATAACATTCTCTGATCCTTCCATCATCTTTTCAATCTCTTCAGACGCCAAGTGCTTGTTGACCAGTTCCACATTTTCTCTAGCTTCTTGCTCTTCTCGTCTTTTGTGCTCAGCAAGACTTACTTGTAATGTATCTTGTAAAATTATTTTATCTGCTTTATCAACTGTTGGCACTGGAGCTGGTGGATTAAGACATGTGGATCTCTTTTCAGGAAGACAAAAATGAATCACAGTTGATCATTTTGGAGCACTTGACTCTGCTGTATCCATTTTAGGGTTAGGTGATCTAGGGGTGCTAGGTGTCCTATGCGTTCCTTGAGTAGACTCAGTCGATTGTGACTGAGTCAGAGGAACATCTAACCTAAACACCTCCGTATACATCCTATAATGCTCCGTGTGCTTCATCTCTTCAGTGATCATCCAATCTGGAATTTGCATGCCAACTTTATCTTTGTGTCTCCCTAAATTAAAGATATTTTTCATTATGTCATCATCTTGCAGGTTGTGATACATGTCACGAGCACGTCTTGAAATTTCAAGGCAACTGGTCATGTAATGACTAATGATGATCTTTGTAAATCTTGGATAAGAATCGAAGATGTTGGATGATGAAGAGAATAGTAAAGTCCTTCCCACAGTAACTCCACATAATCCACGTGAATGTTATTGACAAAGCAATACATCATTTGCATTATCTGCAATGGCGGTTGATCCCATCCAGTGACACGTGTTGTCAAGTACTTGGAAAATATCTTGCATAACGTTTGCCATGGTTGCAGAAGACCAGTTGTCTTAAAGCTTGATGATGTCTTCAGCTCCATTGTAAAGCCTAATTGTTGTTTATAGAATGGAACCATGTTTGTTGGCATTTGTTTGTGGTAAGTGAAAGATTGTCCTGAAGTCATCCAGTGTAAGAGAAAGCTCTTTCTTGTCAAGCATAAACTTGAGCCTATACTTTGATCCGCCTTCCTTCAAAGTATGCCAGAATTGTGCCATATAAATCCATGGTACAGAGGAAGAAGCAGCAATACTGAATCGTAAAGGATGATTCTTGATGATATTCGTCAGTATTTTGCTTTCGGGTGGACATTGCACATGATCAAGATCAACCTTCTTGTTGGCATCCATAAGATCATATCGTTTGTTTGGAGGACATAGTTCGTCTGGATGAACATCAGCTGCATGTTGTTGTTGTGCCATGATGATTACTGAATGAATAAAATTAAGATGTTAGGTAACAAATAATTCGGTTGACATTTTTGTCTTTTTCCACTCTCTCTGTTTTATATGTTCTGGCAATTCTTTTTGAACATATTTTTGATCAGTTTCTTTCTCATGTGCTCGTTCTTGCTTTTTCTAGCATATGCCATACGCTTTATTCGAATTGTTCTTTTGATTTATCATTTTTGTGTGTTCTGGCAATTCTTTTTCGAACACACTTTTGATTTGCTTTTTCGCGTATGGATTTAGCTCTCTCTTTCTGTTTTTAGAATATCCTCACCAGAAATTCTTTGTGACATGATACTCTTTCAAGAATGATGAAGATTTCTCTTTTTGAGTTTAAGAAAGAATCTTTTATGAAAACTGAAAGAGAAATCATACATCTTCTTAAAACCATTTTTGTGAAAGAGTATCATTTTGACACAATAACAGATTCTGAGAACTTTTTTCAGAAAACTTTTGTCAAAAACTTTCTTTATAATAATAACATAGAATCAGTCAACCACAAATCCACAACTGAATGGTCACTAAGTCACTCACTCCTCATTCTGTTCATTGCAGAAAACGGTCAAAACCGGACATGACTTAGACCACTTAAACAATTACGAATAGACATATTTGACCCAAGGCTTAGAATTCATAAAAACTTGATTTCTTTTTCACAATCATTTGATTTTTTCAAACACATGAGAGACTGATCTTTTTGTTCCACAGACATTCGAGCATTAATCATCATAAGCATGCAGAAACTATAAACACATAAAATTCAGTAGATAACCAAAACAAATTCACTTATCCACAAGTTGCATTTGTACTGAATTTTGTCTTTTTGACATTACTGAATTTTGACTTTTTGAAGTTATCGAGTTTGACTTTTTGACATTTACTGAGTTTCTCAATAGAGATAAAAGATGAATCCCTCTAACTTATGGAAAACCAAACTCGATCCGTTTATGTTTTATTATCATTATTCAAACTCTAAAAAATTAGAAATCATATCAAACTCGATAATTAACAAACTCGATAAACATCAAACCCCTCTGAGTTTCTTTATCAACATCGAGTTCATTATCTTAGACCCTTTTCTAAGTTATTTTTCATCTATTTCCACATAAACATTGATTATTATCGTCTTTGATCAAATCATTTATCAAAAATTTGATAAAACCCAAATTCAGTATTCCCTATCCTTACCGAGTTTAAACTCGATAATTCAAAACAACCATAGAACTAAATCAAAATGCATAACCACTTACGTTTGCGAAAGAAAAGTAAGTGTAATCGCTGTAATAAGCTCAGAAATCTTTCTTTGATTTTCTTTTCAATCTCGATATTATTGACTCGGTGAACATAAAAAGTAAAAAAGAAAATGTTTTTCTCCTTTTATAGTAACCGAATATCATCTTTTGAGAAATGACACTTTTAGCCCCTGTAGTTTTCTTTTTTGATTTGTCTCATTAATTTTCTGAATTTTCAAAAACTCCCCCTTGAATATTGTTGACTTTTCAAAAGTTTACCAATGCTATCAAAAACTCCCCCTTGGAATGAAATCATGCTCAGCACGTAGTCCGAAAATGAAGATGTTTGAGTTTAAAATAAAAACTCCTCCTTGAAAATATAGTATTTTTCAAATTCAGTTTATTTGTTATTCCTGAAATGATGTATATGAATGAAAATTTTCCAATTACTCCCCCCTTAGATTATGATTCCATATTTTTAATTGAAAGCTTTTTATATAAACTTGGAATCATGAATCTAATCATGTGGTCTTTAAATTATGTTTTGTTTTTTTTAAATATGACAAATCTTTTTGAAATTTTGTATTTTTCAATTTTTCCTTTTGTTTTTGAAAAATTTATTTACATGTTTTTGATGTATGATCTTTTTCAAGAAGATGACTTTGTCAGGCTTTCCAACTGTGTTGGAGTCATACATCTCATACCAATGCGATGAACTAGATACTCAAAGCGTTCTTTTAGAAGAGCTTTAGTAAATAGATCCGCAAGTTGGTATTCTATCTCGACAAAGTAAATTTCCACAGTACCCTTCTCAACATGTTCCTTAATAAAATGATACCGGATGTCTGTGTGTTTTGTCTTAGAATGCTGAACTAGGTTGCATGAGATAGCAATGGCACTCTTGGAATCACAATACATCAGAATCCGATTGTACTTGTATCCATAGTCAAGCAGTTGTGTACGCATCCAAATAACTTGTGCACAACATGCAGACAAGGAAACATATTCAGCCTCAACAGTAGACATCACAGTATAATCTTATTTCTTTGAACTCCAACTCACGAGTTTTCTACCTAGAAATTGCAATCCTCTTGATGTACTTTTACAATCATCTTTACATCCTGCATGGTCCGCATCTGAATATGCAATTAGTTCAAATCCGGAATCCTTCAAATACTATAGTCCTATGTTATAGGATTGTCTTAGGTACCGAAAGATCCGTTTAACCTCTTTGAGGTGTTTAACCGTAGGACGTGCTTGATAACGAGCACATACAAAAGTAGCAAAAGCAATGTCTAGAAGATTGGTTGTTAGATACATAAGCCCTCCTATCATACGACGATAAGTCGTTTGATCAGTAGGAGTGCCTTGTAAATCAACATCCAGCCTCTCAGTTGCCATAGGTGTGCTCATTGAGACACACTCATCCAGACCATGTTTCTTTAACAATTCAATCGCGTATTGTGACTGACTTATGAATATGCCACGAGGAGATTGATGAACTTGAAGTCCAAGAAAGAACTTTAGTTTACCCATAATTGACATTTCAAAATTATTTTTCATTAGGTTTGCAAAACGTTTTGAAAAATCTGGATTTGTTGATCCAAAAATAATGTCGTCAACATATACTTGAACAAGTAATATGTCTCCCCCGTGACGTCGTGTGAACAAAGTCGGGTCAATAATACCTTTAGTGAACCCATGTTCAATTAGAAAAGAAGATAATTTGTCATACCATGCACGAGGTGCTTGCTTAAGACCGTATAGAGCTTTTTTCAACCTGTAGACGTGATCTGGGAATTCTGGATCAATAAACCCTTCAGGTTGGCTGACATAAACTTCTTCTTTCAAAGGACCATTGAGAAAAGCCGTTTTAACATCCATTTGAAAGATAGTGATATTCTTATGAGCAGCATAAGCAATAAACATCCGAACAGCCTCAAGACGAGCAACAGGAGCAAATGACTCTTCAAAATCAATGCCTTCTTCCTGCTTTAATCCTTTTTATTCCTTTTTGCCATAAAACGAGTTTGTTTCGAACATAATATTTTCCAGCATCACACTTTATCTCCAGACCATTTGAAGCAATAATATTCTTCCTTCTGGTCGTGAACGAGTTCCTAAACTTGTAGTCTATCAAATTGGAATTCAACTCAGCTGTGTAAGGTAGCACAAATACCAGAGGCAATGGGTGGGGATCTGCCAAGAGCTTCTTTGATATTCATTGGTTTAATATGCGACGTTAATGCAAAAGCATACCTCAAAATCTGTGTATAGAACCGTTGGTGAGTCATGACAGGTTTGGATGGGTCACCAATAACTTGGTCTAGAGGATGATCTTTTGTCCAAATGTGAGTTAAGGGTTGTACTTGGTGGAAATTCTGCACATTTGATGGTTCTAGAGCCGTTGTTTGATGAACAATATCCTTATGACTTAGAGATTTTATAAACAAAACTATGAATTGCCATCAAAATTAGCAGAATCTTCTTGATTAAATTCATCACTCTCAGTTAAAGAGATTGGAGAAGTTTGTTCATCAGATGTAGTAACAATGGGAGGAGCCTCTTGTTCGTTAACAATAATTGAAGATGTAGAAGGTGAGTCTTCATGAATTTGAGTCGGTTATGCAGCGGAATTGATGGGTGTATCAGAAAACTTCTTCTTAAAATATTCTTCATACATTAGACCGAACAAATTATCCAAATCTTCTTTAGATGGAGTATTCATTGTTTCTGCTGATGAATTATGATTTATGAATCGTTGAAACTCGGGTTCTAAACAATCATGTTCAAAAGCCATTTGGTTTGAGCTCGTTCAAACTTACAATTTATGGTGTCCATAATCTTTTGTATGCTCGGTTTATAGGATGGCGAAACCCGCTGTTGTGTCACATGAGAGTAAACGCAATAAAGGGACACCAGAGAGTGTCTGTGGCGGGTTTCGTTCATTGTTCCAAAGTATCGAATCTGGTGCATGGTGAGCGAAAGTGTGCGAGAGAGCGAGAGCGAGTGAGAGAGAACTCAAACACATGAAATATTCACATTCGCTTTTGCTACGTAATAGCTCATAGGTGTTTTGTTATGTTCGTGTATGAATGATTGATCGATTTTTGAGTAAAACAGCGGTAGCCCACTGCTTCACCAAAAGAAATTTCAGGTAATCGAGAAAAGATAAGCATCGTACGAGCAGCTTTAACAAATTCGATACGTCTTTCAACAACTCCATTTTACTAAGGCGTTACAAAGCAGTTAAAAATTTTGTAGCCTGATGCTTAACGTTTCATAATACTTTAAGATAGCATTTTGAATTCAGTACCATTGTTTGTATGAATCTTGCCAACTTTAGCGTTTATAATCAGTTGAGCTTGAGCAATGAATTTCTTTATAATCTCTGGATTTCATCTTCGAATGAAGAAAATAAACCTATGTTTATATCGAGAATAGATCATCCACGATCACAAGAAATAACTTCTTTCCATTGATCGAATAGCGAACCCGCAATGACCGCATAAATCATATAAGGAAATTCCAATTTGGAGTAATCACTTGAAACTAATTTGTGTGGATTAGAAGCTTACTTTCATTCTTGCTTTTCGTCTTATACAAAGCAGAACAATAGGAGTGATCTTTTCGTTCATATTTAAACTTTGTAAGACATCAACCAAGGTCAAGTTTGTAAGATACGTTTCTTTTTTAGTTATGTTTCCAAAATTAAGATGTTGAGACGTTTTGCGGATGCCATAACCAAAGACTTTGTCGAAGTTGCCCTAGACATTAGACAAACGGTGAAGAACAGCACCATGATCAAAAAAGGAGATAGTATAATAAAGTTGATTCGTCTCGCGCCGAGCTTGTAAGGCAAAATCATCTCCTTCCAGATTACGCACATAACATGTCTTAGAATGAAAAGCCACTTCTAAATCGCCATCACAAAATTGTCTAACAATAAAGAGATTATGTCCAAGACCTTCAACATAATATACATGACAAATAGTGATATTTTGTCACACCCCCAAATTCACTGCAGCGGAAGACTTGATTTGGGATTGTGACTTCATGGCGTGAAGAGGACTTGATACGAGAGATAGACCTCTACATGCCAATATACCAATGCCGACTCCATATATTTCATAATATAGATCACCTGAGAAAAACATTGCTAAAGTGTCTTACATAAAGTTGTGAGTCTCATAGGTTTTAATATATTGATTGATATAGTGAAGAACCCACAAGATTTATAACCATAGCATGAAATATAGCAATTCCTAAATATTCACAATGAAAAGGTATTTACTATTGTCTAAAGCCATGACACCGAAGCAGTTATACATGTATCATAATAGATAAGCCCGATGCAGATGTTCCACCATGTCAACATCATGTATTAGTGACTCAATGAAACAGTTATTGCCTTGACTAAAGTCCATCCAAGACAAACAGGGATTGTCAATCCGATAGATCTATCCATCAACATTCCGCTCCATTCAAACCGGCATATGCGGTCAAGAAATTACCACCCCGACGGGGGGGGGGGGCCCCGCCCCCGCTACAGCTCAAGATAAATTGGAGCAATATAGCAAAGTTGGGTTTAATAGTGACTTAGACCAAAAATATTAAAATCAGTACTAAAATGTACAATGTGTTCAACTGTTAAAAATTAAGCAATGTTCTCACCCCAAAAGATGATTTAAAACAGTAAAGTAGGGGCTATGAAACTCACCTTGTTGGTTAATTGCCTGGAATTGATAATGGATCAATGTACGTCAAATAGTGACTCAGTTAAACACCTAAGTAATTATAACAATTTCTTGAGATCTATTTTTTTTTTTTCATTCTAAAAATTAATGTATAGCAGTAAACTATGCAATTTGGTCAAAAAGGGAATGCGTGTAGGAGTTAACTGTTTTAAACGTTGTCAAAGCGTTGATTAAACCGTTGGCTCTAGGGATGATAACACGACTCCCGCACATATAGCATTTATTGCATAATATTGAAGTAATTATGTGCTTAAGTCCTCCAAGGTATCATATTGTTAAAGAATACAGCTTAAGTTTTTTAATAATATAGACAATTAGATTTACCAATCATTGAATTAACTCATATATATATTTATACCGCTACTTAAACGTCAGCTTAAGTCTCGTACGAATATCAATTTTTTATATGTTAAAGTTCAGAGGTGAAGATCGTCTAATTTATCTTTATAAAAGAAAACGAATTATTATTACTTGAAGTTAACTATTACGTTTCACAACGTTATAATTTAACTCACATACTTTGTTAAAATCATCATATTTATAACTTAATTAAGTTTTTGAAAATATTTTAGATGGTTAACTAAAGTTTATGAGCCGGGATAAACTCGTTTCCTTGTTTAAAAGTTTGATTCCATTGTTAATAATTCTAAAACATCGAAAATTATCACTTCTAACTTATACCCGTTGAAATAATTATACTCGTAATCGAGCTGCCAACCTATTTGGAGTTTAAACCGGGAGTTAGATAGATTATTACGCATGTAATATATATTTATGTCAACGTTTATAAATGAAAGTAGTTTAAATGTCACTATGTCAGCTTGTCATAACTCCAAAAAAATATGCACTTCTTTTATTTATCAAACCCATCACGTGTATAACAATCCATGTCCCTCCTCTTTTCCTTTTTCCTTTTTACTGCTCATGTGATGCACAATGCTTTTGTTCTCATTATTTTCTTTTTGGTTTCATTCTCTTCCGTAGAATTCACATGCATAAATATATAAGTTTTCTTTTCACTTTGCATGTTCACTCTTAGTTAGTTAGAATCAAGAAGGCTCCATTTCTTAGACACAGAGGAGACGATCTCCTCTGCATCTCGTAGGTAAACAGTGGTAGGAGAACTTGCCATTGCACGTGCATTACAACTCAACTTGTGTCGATATGTCCCACCAAGAAGGGGTGCGTCTCCTATTGTTTGAGCTCAATTAGCACCACGTGATGGCGTTGGTTAGAGGTCGGACATATTAAGCTACCAAAACGGGTGCGTTGAAGGTGATCTGGCAGCAAATCCGATTGTGCAAAGACCAGTCATCGTTACACTACCACCACATTGAGCTGCGTAACATTTGGCAGTGAAGCCAGACTGTCTCGCACGCATGGTGGCTCGGAAAGTTTGAAATGGGTTGCTATCCGATGGGAAGCCACGTCGCCTGCGGTTGTGCAACAAAGGACGAGGCATTTTGTAGGAATGGTCCCATTGTCATTACGTCATCGTCGGTGATCGCTGTAGGACTCGTGTTAGTCATGGAAACAAGTTTTTTAACAGCACACGCCCTAAGTCTTACTTATCCCTATTGCTCAACATTTCCAACCCCCGAAGTTTTTAAAAAAAAAAAAAAATAAGGTGTCTATCATGCAAGGTCCAAATGTATGTTGTATAGCTATTGTTAATTTTGAATACACTTGAATACTAGATTTATGGTAAGGTAGTATCCATATTACCATGTGTAGCATGACAAAGGTTTGATGTGCAATTGCTCACCAGGATCATGCACGGGTCGTATCATGCATGTCGCATGCTTGTCATGCGAGGTCGAGACTCTTGTCTAGTTTGGTTTAAGTCTTACGTGTTTATTATATCGTTGCACGTCGGAACTAACAAAAATGATACATAGCATGACACAATAAGCTACAAGGGTAAACTTACAAAGGGTCTGAGTGTTTCAAATGGTTGAAGCCGTGTACGGATGACGACGAAGCCTTGAACCCACCCTTGGTTGATACTACACCGAACCCGACGTATCCTAGCTCGAAAGTCTCACTCAATTCGTGTTGCTTAACTCTTGTTTTTCAACATTTAGTTGTGATAGAATATTTCGTGCATGGTGACTTATTTATACTCGAAGTGATTACTAGTTACAAATATTGATTAACATTTAATGTACACTGTATACACATGTTCACCAGGGTAATGATTCTAATATTTTAGTTTATTATTTCTTCTCATATTACTGTTGGAGCATCTCCACTATTCTTCCATTTGAAATTGTGCCAGTTGTATGATACGTAACATGTGAAGGTGAAGAATCTTTCATAATAAGAAAATAGGTGGGGTAATGTGTGTAAGGCTTGGTGATGATGATGCTTCCTTATTATGATGCATGGGTTTCTAGATGGTTTTATATGTATGCATCTGATGTTGATTATTCACATGGCACCATATGTTATTTTATCTTTGTGAAATTACATTAAAATTGTTATGGTTATAATTTTGTAAGTAGACGGTTTTATAAAATGTTACTAATAAATGACCTTGTTCCACAAGTGTGAAATAAGTTTGATTTTTATTTGTTACTCGCTCTAAAATACCCTTTTAGTCATAGAGTAAAATTGGTGATATTCTCGTGTAAATTAAACTTTGTATGACAAAATAATGCGTTGACAACCATAAGATGACTTGTCGTCGAAAGTTATTGGTAAACTTGCAAACTTCCATTACATGACTTTTACTTAACGCAATGAGAATCTAATTTTTCTACGGGGTGTCACATCCTCCCCAGGTTAGAATATTTCCCTCAACGAATCAAGCCGTGTAGGAGATGTGTTGGATTTGTGAGTAAGGTGTGAGGGTATATGTTCTTAACTGAAAGTGTCGTCAATTGTGACGAGCCAATACGACAAAATGTTGGGAATGTATCCGTTGAAGAAATGACAAAATCTTCAATTATTGCCATTTTCCCCTTTTGTCTTATAAGTACCACTTCATTCCTCTCAATTTTTCAAACTTAATCCTACTACACAGATACTTCAGATGGCCTGTTCGCTTCCTCATACCGATTCGGAAATCGAAGCCTTGGTGCAGAGATTAATTAGCGAAGATAAGGGTCGTCAGGATGTGCTTTTGAATTTGGCTTTTTAGTTTGAAGATTCATGCGCCGTCAGGGACGATCTTAGAGAGGCTTATGAGAAATGCAACGACATCTCTCAAGAGAGTCGTGCCTTGATTTGCTCCCTTTTAAGAGAAAGTTCTGAAAAGGATCGCAAGTTGCATCTTTCCATGTATGGAAAGGCGGCACAACTACAGAAACAAATGGATGCTAAGTCGGCTTGGTTCCAGGAAAAATACTCCGGTTGTACACACGGAGGTATAGGCTGTTCGTCATCACAGACTAGTTGCCCTCTTACCGAGAAAGAGTTACATCAACTCCGTATGGATGAAGAAGCTCTAAAAGGAATGTTGGAAGAAGAGGCCATGAACAAAAAGGCGCAAGAGGAGAAAATTTGGCAAGAACAAGCTGAAAATAACGCATTCTTTTTAGAATTTGGGGTAGTGAGGTACGACTCAGAATACGAGTCATCGGATTAACGATCTAAGGACTGTTGTAACCATGTTGTTGTATTGTATGAAATAAAACATTGTTGACTTAAACTATGTACTTGTATTTCTACTTTCACAAACCAACGGTTATTTTGTTTGTAATCTTAATAAGTTCTAATGAATGCATTTGCTTTCTGTAGTATCACAATATTTCGTAAATTTTTTTTGTTTCATGACTGTTGCCTTGTCATAGTGCCATAAGGTGCTTGAGTATCCCTCTTGAATGGAAAAATTGAGTAATCACGACTAGTGTCCACATACAGTATTATAAAGTGTTTGCGTGAAAATTCTGAATTGGAAAAATGGGTGAACATGATTATTGGTCCTCTCCAGTGTCCATAAAGTAATTTAGGGATAGTGTTATTAATTGGTAAACTTTTTCCCAAAGTAATTATTTTATGAGACTAAATAGCAATTCGAAAATTTTTCGGTGATTGATTTTTCCTTAAGGGTTTGAAATAAGATTTAAATTTTTATGGGGTATCGCAATCTTTCCAAGCTGCACGCTTTTGTTCTGAATTCAAGTTGTCCTATTCGCGGCATGGGTTAAGAAAAGACGAAAGTGGCAAGTGGGGCTCCAACGGTTAGAAATGTGGTGATCCGTTACCTCTACCCTATATATATACTTTGTCAATTTCTCCAATTTGTCAAAACGTAAAATAACATTCGTACTTAGATTGAAATGTCGTATCTCGTTCCTTTGATTGCAGTTGTGTTCGTTGTAGTGGTTGGTTGCTATCTGGCGAGTGTTTCACAGGAAGAGGATCACCAGTACCTCATTGTAATACTAGGGCTTATTGTGCCACTCATTATTGTGGCGATTGGCGTAGAAGTTTTCTGGAATAAGTAGCTTTCACAAGTAGGCATGCGGGTTGTATTGCCATTTTATTCTTGACCATTTTAATTAATCTTATGCTGAATCCTCCAGGAAGAATCATCGAATGTGTCATCTTTAACTTTGTTTTGTTTATGAAGGATGGAATTCTCATGATGTATTTTGATGAATCATAGTCTTTCATCGTTTTCTTGAGTATTGTCTTTAATGTGATAAATGAGTAAAATGTGTATGCATTCAAACTTTTGTTATTACATTGAGTATAATTGAGCATATCTCTGTCGACCTAACTTATACATAGTTGATCAGGCTATGTATACCTTAGGTTTACATTGACATCCCCTTTTCCTTTAGTTATTTGTTTGTGATTGTAAGCGTAGTTGGTACAGAGACTCGTAGTGTGTATAAATTGTCGTATCCCCAAGTACGTGATGAATAATGTTATGTCATATGTCAATTGGTTTATCATTTCCTTGTTACTTTCTACCACACCTGTGGTCCTCTGAAAGTTTATGTTCACTTTGTGTGTTTATTTTACTAAGTGCATAGCGCTTCATATGTTGGCGTGTATTATCTATGTGTTTGTAAAATCACTATCTCAGCATATAAGTTATTTTGAATAATCACTTTTGTTAAAAGTTTACGGTTTGATTGCAATCACTCTTGCTAGACATAAATATTTTAAATAGATATTCCTCCTAACTACGCCGCCCCCTTTTTCTTATATTTTTCGAGTTTCACTTTACTCACTCCTCATCTTAATTTATCACCCACTTCACCATTTCATGTTCCTTAATCCTTTTTCTTAAAACTGTCGATTACTCATCCTCATGGGGTTTCCAATCGAAATCTTCACTCCCGTCATGATCATTATCATCACGTCGCTCGTTTTGCTAGTCTACCCGATGTGTTTCTTCTCACGCGGCGATGTAGCTGTCGTTTTAGCATTTTACATTTTTGTTGTATTTCCTATATTTTGCATTTTGTTGTATTACGAACAGAAATACTATGATCTGATTGAATAAGGCTTCGCGTTGTGTATTTCATGGTTTAATATTCTTCGTTATAATCATATATTGCTATGGAAGATATTTTGGACTCACAAACTGTCGAATAGTGGAGGATGGAAATTTGATTTTTGTAGGGTTTACTGTTTCTTGTTTGAAGGGCTATGTGTGGCTCTTTTTGAAATGATCCTTCAAGTTTCATAGTGTGTATCGGAAATAGCTTCCCTATTCCCGTTTTCCGGGCACATGATTATACTATTCATTTGTTGGGCAACGAGCATACTTGTTTTGCACTAAGCGAAATTTCGATAGTGTCATTTTATTGGCGCATTACGATGCTTGTCATTTGATTCCAAAAATTATCAAATATATGGTTTCCCTTATACTGGGTAAACGTACTCAGAAACTTTTTAGGGCAGAATTGTTATTTCATTTATTATTTCATGAACGCAAAGTACAAATCTTTATTAATTTGTCTGCCTAAACGTTTCCTTGCAAGCTGGGATACATTGTTATAGCGAGTCTGGCTGTCTTGCTTATAGGCCTAGGCGGGCTAAAATTTTCTGAATTTGTTCATGATCCTCAACACGCCTGCTCTCAGTATCTGTTACCCTTATCTGCAATATTGCGATCTCGCTCTCGGCAGCTGCGAGGGAATCCTGTAATTCGGAGATCAGAAGCTCTTTGTCTTTGGTGTTTGCATGAAGAGTGTCAACTTCTACTTCCAGGTTCTCTAGTCTGGCCGTCACATCTTCTGGGTTGAGTTTCGATGTCTCGGATGCTGGTTTGTCGTCAGAGAAGGTAATGGCTTCTGGGAAGAATGGCGATGATGGTGATCTGCTTCTCTTTCGAGATGGCCCAGGCGTTGGTGATATTAGTGCAGGAACACTGAGGTTATTTATTTCTTGGGAGTGTTCACGCCCTGTAGCAGGGGTTAAGGTTAGTTCTAGTTCAGATAATTAGGTTGCTTGAGAGGTTGGTGAGTCAAGTCTTCTTGGAATGGAATGTCCCGTGGCGGCTTCCTGTTCTGGGGAGTTGTCAGGTACGTTGCTAGAAAGTGATTAAGACATTTCTCGAATACACCCTGCATATGACCAAATATGGTTTCTTCTTTTTACATTCCATATCTAAGTAAAGATTAACTTATAAGTGTTATTAATTTTTAAGGTAAGGTGTATTGCGTATTTTGAATGATTATGCATACTATGCCTCGAGGATATATAGAAAAGGGTTAGGTTTAGGCATTCGTATGTTTATTGTTTGTTTGAGAAATTTACTCGCAATAAGTAGTGGTATCCTTATGTTAAGACCCAAGCTGGTGACCGGATAGTGTGGTAGGCTTCCTGGACAATAGGTGTATATCCGTGGAGTTCATAGCATTCTCGGCTCAGAGGCTGGTGTAAACCTTTATGTCTTAAATTTCTTTTCTGTAGCTTGTGACTGCTAATTGTGACTATTGTATTTTACTTTTACCGGGCGTGTTCTCTCATTATGAGTTTGTTGTTTATGTTTCCCCAATGATGTGACATTTGTCAATTATTGGTGTATTCATGCGATGCATGCTTTTTGGTAGATTTTTGTATACTTTAAAATACTTTTAAAGGTATACCGACATAGTAGATAGTAGTATATGTATTTCACAAAGGTTGCTATGAGAAATCCTCTCATAGTGAAGTAATGGGTGGGTGATCAACAAGGTATCCCGAAGTGTTTATGTAAGTAACCCTCATTAAATGGGTTAGTAAGGATGTAATTACTAATAAAATTCATAATATTATGTAAGTGACTCTTCGTAGTGTGATGGTGGTTATAAGGTTAATTATTTGGTGATAGTTATAGTAGTTTCCTTACACTAGGATGATACAGATACGTAATCCATATGATACGTTGTTCCAAGATGATGAATGATAATGTGTAGTCATGTTTCCCACGACAGGCAAGTGGTAATTTTTATGATATTGTGCCAAGTAGCTGTTAACGTAGGAAGTAAATAGCAATAGATAGTACATATGTTATTCTGATATGTCCTTAAGAGCTAGTTATAGTCTAGAGTTACTAATGCAACCTAGTTCTCTATAACCAAGAGCTCTGATACCAATCTGTCACGCCCCCAAATTCACTGCAGCGGAAGACTTGATTTGGGATTGTGACTTCATGGCGTGAAGAGGACTTGATACGAGAGATAGACCTCTACATGCCAATATACCA
>BQNB010047151.1:6230-43298 GCA_026074375.1 Tanacetum coccineum | reverse complement strand
TTAGAGTGACTCATTAAAGACAAGAGAAGAAGCAGTCAACGGTTACCAGTTCCGTTAGCCGATTAGCAAGTATTCCTGGTTGCCCGCTGCCACTTCTCCTCTAAGGAAGGCTGTAGTTATCTTCCACATTTCATCTACGGATTTTGGGATTTTGTCATGCAAACGCTTAATCAACTCCATGCATGAATCCTGAGATTCTCATGACTTCCGGTGCTCCTTTGACATCCTTGCTCTCCGTCTTGAACCTCCGTACAAAATCTTCCGTAGACTCCCCTTCCATCTGCTTTAGGTGATGGATTTTGACAGGGTCTTTGATGCACTTCTTTTGCTGGAGGTAATTTGCCAAGAATGTTTCTTTCAGGTCGTCATAACTATCTATGGATTCCGGAAGGAGATCATCAAACTAAACCCTTACATTTTCGGCGAGTGTGGAATTGAACATGTGACCCCACGTTGGCATCGCCTACCGTTCTACCTTGGCAGCGGCCTGAAAAATCTTAAGATGATCTTCCGAATCTTCACTTTCGTCATATGTTTTGACATGACTAGGCATACGGATCCTCTTTGGTAGATCGAAATAGCGGATGCGAGGCGTGAACAGACCAGTCTCCTCGCATACCCATGGCTGGGATAGGTCCTCATCCTCCATACTTGATCTTTGCTTTTTAGATTTAGATTTCCAATGTCCTCCTGCACTATCCTCACTTTCTGACATCCTTCCTCCCTTACGTGAGTATGCTCTTCTATCATGATGCCTCTTAGGAATGGGCTCCATTCCTCGCGAGCGGGAACTCTGATAATAGCTTTCGGTGTCTCCGTGGCTGCTGCGATATGACTAACGCCTTGAACTACCGGAGTATGCGGACATACCCTTCTCTTTATCACCCAACCTCTAGAATACACCCTTTTCCAATCTTCTGAACACTGTCTCTCTTTCTGGATCTTTTCTTCTAGGTGATCTGGATCGGTCGCGTCTTGGTTCAGGGCTTATGGACATGCTGCGGGCATCTTTTAGTCCGAGTCTTTTCCTGGCATCCCTTCTTCTGCTTGGTGCCCCCGACTCGGAGTGCTGTGAGGTCTCCTCAAAGTTGAGATGAGCTTTTACTGCCTTCAGCTTATCTTGTTGCACTTTCTCTTGGTGCATCTTTTCAGCGAGGATTGGCAGCAACTGATTGTAGTTCTTATCACAAAATACCCTAAGAGCTGCATCGGATGCGGGCTCATTTGGGTTTTTTTGTGATTTTTCTTTTCCTCTTCCCATCGTGTTCCGCACGGCGGACGTGTTTGTGGTAGGAGAAGGACCAGAATGTGTGCTCATGGTGAGTATTTTAGGGAACATAGTTCGTTTCGGGTCCCACGGATGACGCCAACTTGTTAGTACAATTTATGTTACGGGTTTGAATTGGATCTGGATTGCTTGTTGGGCCGGGCCAGCCAGCTGTAAATGGGTTGGATCTTGTACTAAATCAAGTGATTTGGATAGTTTCCTCCACAAATAAAAGTAAACCGTTAGTCTTACCGTGGGGACGGACCCCACGATTAGACTCCGCGCGTGAGAGTAAGTATTCATGTTTTTGTCAGAGAATGTCAGAGTGTATGTGTATAAAATGTGGTCAGAAAATCGTACCTTGTGGGGTGTCAGGGTACCCCTATTTATAGGTGAGCAAAATATTAGGTTTTCCTATTATTTTGCTCATTTATGTTAGTGAGCCAAAGTGGGTCCCTTGTCTGGCAAGGGTCCGCAATAAATCGTGTCTTGCGGACGCTAATTCCCTTCCGCAGACGTTTCTTGGTTCGCGGAGGGTTTGTCACGTCCGTCTCGCTTCTTCCGGGCCGTGCCAGTGCGGGATTAGGCTTAGTTCCGGCCTATCATATTTTAGCTGCTTCTATTTGCTTGATTGAGCCTGGGGCCCATTGTGACAATATGGTTCAGGCCCAGAGGCCTGGTAAACCTATTATACGTCATCATATAAATATCCTTTAAACTTCAATATTTTTAAGCACAACTTTAAATTATATACTTTATACTCTCATTATCATTTTTAATAACAAAATGTGTCAACAATATACATTTTAGTTTATGTTTTTGTGTATGTTTCTTATTTATCTATGGAGTGTTTACGTGTTTAATCTCGTACGTTTACGTTTTGTAATTCCTTAAGTTTACGTTTTTAATTTTTAATGTAATGTTTTTAATTTATGAAAAATAAAAATTTTAGTTTTTACTAAAAAAATGGGTTGTCCAGTGAGAGGTATTGTGATTGATAATGTGAAGTGTGAGAGATAGTGAGAATAAAAAGTAGGAGAAAGAAAGCTAATGTGCCGCTGATATGTCTAGTGAGAAAGTGTTTTTTTTAGTGACCGATAAAAGTAGCATAATAGAGGTTATAATGAAACTGTCATTTATTTTCTTCACTTGGGATAGCATTCATGCTAGATTCGTTGGGAGGATCTGGTAATGTGTTACGTCAACTTCGAAAAGATAAGTTGCTTTGTAATCTAGAAAGTTACATAGAGTTTATAATTACACGAGAAGAGTCAAAGTAAAGTTGTATTGTGACGTGTTGAGGCACTTCTTCAACAATTCTCTTATGCCTGGCCGTGGACGGACATATTTGGATGGCGCGTGTGGCTCTGGTCGCATCCATTTTTTTTTCGAAAAAGGCAAGAAATCACATTAGAACGAAGAACAACTGTACAACAGAAACACACCAAACAAACTTGAACCCTAAACACCACAACAAAGAGACCACGAAAACTGGCTCTCGACCACAGAAACACACAAGAGAACCTAAGACCAGGAACCAAACTAGCCTACACAGGCTCAAAGACAAAAGCAAACTATCCTCCAACAAGATGACAAAAGTTTACACTCTGTTCCGTGTTCCGTCTTGTGTGTTGAAAATTCTTGAGAGAGTGAGGCGGGATTTCTTTTTCAAAACAAGTGCCGTTTTGTAGGACATGAGACTTGACACCCATAAAAGGCTACAACTCATCCTCCATTACATTATGAACAACAATCAATTTATTGTGCGGGTGTAACTATTGTTGCCTCTCCTACTCTTTTTACTCATTTTATTGATAGGATAAGACAACGTTTTATGATTTGTGTTTCGTATTATTTATTTATTTTTTATTTTTGACTTTATTAACTTTATATTTTATGTTTCGTAGTTATTTTCTGCAGTTTTACCCACTTTATTAATAGGATAATATAATTTTTTATTGTTTTATGCTCCGTATTTTTTGCGTTTTACTACTTTTGACTTGTAAAACTTTATATTTTTTGTTTTGTATTTTTCTTATTCACTGTTTTATAACAAAAACAAAAAAATAAAAATAAAAAAACATAAAAAGGTTAAAAAGGTATTACAATAATTTTAAGGAGTGTACTACTAACCTATCTCATACACAAAATAAAACGCTATTGTGATGTAACTTCTTTTTAGTCTAGCTTCTTGCTAGCTCCTTCTTAATAATATTCCGCTGTTAAAAAAACAAACAAACAAACGAGTTTGTTATTTCGTATACTTCTTGATGCACAAATTAACGGAAGCCAGATTTTAACTTTATTGCTTTTGCTTGCAACGATCAGAGTGATCTTGTTGAAAAAATAACTTACAAGCCAGAACACTTTGAATATTAAATTATATCGAATCGATTATTATAAGGAAACGTGGTGTAACTAACTTATATATTATAACGTGGTTAGTGGTGTCATGTACTCATGTCTTTTTATCTGCTCCGTATGATTTCTTTCGATAACTTTCGACTCGTGACATGAAATAGGAGTTATTTCTTTCATCTCATAATCTTATAATAAGTGGCGAAATCAGGAAAATAAGTTGTGGGTGTTGGGTTTTTACAACTATTAACTATTAAAGATCACGAGTACGCAGCGGAAAACATAAACACGTATAGAATATGAATTAACAAGATTAAAGATGTGTACCTTTTAGCAATAAACGTTACACCGTCTTGAATATACGTGTGTGTAAATTGAATACCACGCAAACATAAACAGTTTAACAATGTAGATAACCTCTATGATGTGCATACACTACACGTCACCGAGATACGCTAGGATGCTAGTCCTTTCTTCACGAATAAAACAACTGAACACCATGTTCATGCTTTTTTTTGTTGAATCGAACAAACCAAGAAAACCCCTTTGGAATTTCTTTCCTGTCGACAGCAGGGGCGACTCTAACCTTCTCGGAGGCCTAAAGCGAACTTTTAATACGGAGCCTTTTTCAGCAAAGTGATTTTCGAATGCCGATATTATAAAATTTACTTTTTTAACCTTTTAGTGTAATCTATTGATTTGCTATCTCGAAATCAAATATATTATTTAATATTTCATTTTTAATTAATAAATGAGCAAAGAATCTAATCTTAGTGCACTTTAAATAGTAAATAACTTTTAATTATCTTTAGTTTTTAAAATTTCTCGGAAGATAAACTGGTTACCGAAATGGTTAACATTATTTTATACGTCGTTATAAGTATTATAGTAAAAATTAGATTTAATTTGACTAAGTATATCAATCGATATAGCAAATTTCACACATATAAGTACTCTCAAAACTCTTGGGTTCAAAAATAAATATATACCGTTAATATCCAAACGATTTTTATTATATGGGTTACAAAAATTTTAAGGTTCATACAACTACTTTTTTAGCTTCTTATCATCTAGGGATTTCAAATTCTCAATGCTAAATGATAAACTAAAGATGCATTTATACAATCTAAATTAGTCAAATTTACTATCTAAAGCCTATTCGCCGGTTTTTATAGCTTCATGCCATCATCATCATCACCATCATCATATTTTTCTATTTTTACAATTAACTCGTTTTTTCTTTCATTTTTCATTCTACGTTCGTTTTTTTACCAATTTCTTTAGTGGAAAATAAAGCATTCTCAAAAGCAACTTTTTGATTGAAGAGTCATATACGAGTAGATGAGAGAAATCTAGAGATTGAAAATATATTTTGTGGGTGTGAAAAAAAAGTCGACTCATTAATGTAAATGGTTTAATGTTTGTTATCATAGGGCTTAATTTAACATTTACTTATTCTTCTTGCAAAAATGAGTGTATTATATACTTGATGTATTTGGGCTTAAATTTCTACAACATGTAGGGTTGAAAAATGAAAAGTAAAAACATAAGAAGCCTAAAATTTTGATCATTTAACATTTCTCAGTCAATTGGGGCCTTTAATAATCGTACTTTTTTTATGACGGCAGAAAAGCACGTGACTCACTTTAAGTATATATACAAGGTTCTAGAGAATTCGGGGCCTTAAAAAATTGAGGGCCTAAAGCCCTAGCTTTACTTGTCTTACCCTTGAGCCACCACTGGTCGACAGTATGTTGCAAAAGGGGACAATCCTTCATGCATGATATATTCATGCATAACATATGCATATAACATGTGAATGGTTATTAACCAATAGGATGACAATACTGCCGATCGATCTAATAAAGAGATAAGGGATTGAGATTTTGTGTGTTTTTTGTATCGTCACATATATTGATCCCCTAGGGATCATTATATAGTTAAATAACTTGGTCTCCGAGTTACAATACAACACCTCCTTTAATTTTCTAAAAACGACACTCGGACCCCTCTTTCTTTTTTTGTTCGACCGGTCACAACCAACACCTCATAGGCTTGGCTTTTTTACTAACAAGTCCTTCACTTGTTAATATTTATTAATTATTATCAAACGTCTAATGTTATAATTAACGACCGTTTAATTATTTCGTGAAACATATTAATATAATTAATATACAATAATATATTTATTTATGATATGGACATATCCCAACAGCTCCCACTTGGACATGTCACAAATAAATATAACAACATTGGTAAGCGTCTAGCAACACGTCAATGTTCTCATAAATACCTGAGTGTACTTTCATAAAGTCACAGTTAAATGATTTAAGTATTTACTGGCCCTTTGTTTCTGATACCGTGTTAAAAATAGATATGGATCTAAGTCATTCCATTATTTAACGATTCTGTTTCTCGTATATATGATTAATCAAGATTATCAAAAATCATTGAGACATATCTACCTGAGTTTTTTGGTGCGGCCACACATACATCTGATTAACCCTACGAGGGGCCCAGTGGTATCATATTTCAACTATTGAAGGAACAAATTTTTTATTGACTACAAGTGTCAAGTTATATGCTTCATAATCACTTCTGAAAATAGTCCTTATTAGCTACCTTATTCAGGATAACTTAAACTACATCAAGAAGGATTATCCACACATGCAAGACCTACTTGCATCTCAAGTCTAAGGATTTAGTATATAAAATCACTTACAAGATTTACTTAATGACGACGACCCATAAAGTATTATTCTTGTCAGTTAGAGAAATCCAATATTCATCTTATGAATATTATGTGAGTTTGGTGGACACATCCTTAATATCTAAAATATCACCAATCACTCAGATTTATCTTAACTTAACAATATTCTCATATTGTTAACCGACAATGGATTAATTTAGAATAATAACTATTATTATTCATGGATTTAAACATGCAAATATATGACACAATTTATATTAAATATAACTTCATATCACGTATCTTTATCATTAATAAAATTGTTTTAACATCCCTTATCCAAATACTAAATAGATCAAATGCATGATAATTCTAGTTGACAAATCATGCCTCAAGATACGACGATCGTACTTGCTAACAAGGCATAGATTTCATTAATTTCAACTAGCTTTGATCTTTTAAAATTTTGAGAATACTTATTTTAAGAATTCAGTTAATGAAGTTCTTGAATATCTATGATGATTGTTTCTTTATACAAATATTTCAATATTAACACACTATATCTCATAAGGTGTGTGACATCAACTATTGACAACAATCATCTTTCGCAACTTCTAAAAGTATAAAGTATTCATATTCTTTAATGTATAACTAATCTACGTGGTCATCATAAAAAATGAAATCATACCATGACTAGTATTGAGTGTTATCTCAATTCGATTTAACATCCGTGTACACAAACAACCCCATGCTTTTAAAATCCGCAAACAATGAATATTCTCTTAATAATGTTTGGCACCTCATGAACTCCAAGCTCATTGGTTTATTCTAATTGCACAACAAATTGTTGCAATATATATTCTTAGATTTCATTACTATGGACAAATCCACAATCTAAGAAGATTTCTAAATCCAAACATATTCTATTAAAATATTCAATTCAATTATTATCTAATAACTTTTGATTAAATACCAATGTTGTTGCCTTTAAAAAAAATAAAAAAATACCAATGTTGTCAAATCATCTTGCATTCATGCATGATACAATTATTTCTCTACACAATATGATGTACATAACGAATCCTTTAATCCAATTTAAGATTTCATTCATGTTCCATCTTATCAAAAGATATGTATCCATTGAGACTTTCTAAATGGTATGCCAAATTGTGTTAGATTTATATACCGCATATGTTCATAGCAATAAACATATATTTCAAGGTTGTAAGTTTTTTTCCTAAATTTTTAGGCGAAACCTGAACATAATACTCCCACTAGCTTTTAGAAAAACTCAGGAGTTATATTTATTTAACAATAAACATAAGATTATTCTCCTAGACGCTTGCAATGATCCATACTTGGATTTTTGCCCTTTGTATACTTTATTAAGATTATATGAATTCATAAACTCATTTGATTACTAACCGTCCTCGCAATAGTAATCATTCAAGAAAGAGTTTTAAATTCCATTGTTATATTTCATCAATATGAACACTAGTATGATAATCTACCATCTTTATATAATTAATACGCATAGAAAGAATATTTAATCACAATCAATTGCTTGATTATGATTAAAAATCTATCATAATGCACACATCAATTATGTGTACAACATTTTCCTTATGAGTTTGAAACCAAGAACCAAACCACTTGGATTTTTCTTCTCTTTGAGGAAACTCATTTTTAACTTCACAGTCTAACCGTTAGTTAAAGATCAATCAAGTTCCAAAAATGATTATCTTTATGGACAACATCTTATCATTCATAGTTTGAGTCATTAATCAAATTCAAAATTCAACAATGCATCTTAATGGTTTTACCATGATACCAAATTTAAAATTCAATAATGCATCTTTAACAGGTTCACCATGCCCTGTGACTCATATTCCTCAATACTGATATAACATTTATCAATCAAGTATTTAAGGTATCTTTGCGGATCTATGAACGAAAAATATATCATTATAAGGTTTAACATTTAAAGCATCGATATGATATTCACTAGTGTATTTAGGAAGGTTATGTATTTTGTATTTTTATCTCTTAAAGATCTAAAAATGCTCCCACTTGCTTTTTGTAATTAAAGACTCTTCTATAATTACTTAGCATGTAGAGTAGCAATTACAAGATACATTGACAGTTCCTGAGTTTAGTTTGTTAATATCATTCTTCATAAGACTTTTAACAAATTCAGAGCTTCAATTTTAAGACTTAAAAGGAGTCATAACATTCCATAATCATGATGATGTTTTATTAACCTTCTAGGTTGGAGTTTTATTGAGTATATACAAGACATACTTAATTTCAAACCTTGACAGATTTGGAGGTAAAATATTTTAAGTTATCATAATTAAATAATTTCAAAGAATTTGATTCATCACTCTAGACATACCATAAAATGTGGTATTCCATGAGTAATTTGATTGTGAGACTTTACCATAGTCTTTTAAATAACTTAATATTCTTTAGGTTACATACTTATCAATTTTGTTAAACCAAATTAAATATATAATATTCAAAACCTATTTGCATGCAATAATGTATATGACTTTAACTAGTTCAAGAACTCTATGCAATCATGTTAACTATACATTTATTTTGCCTTTGAATAATTCAAGGACTTTTGTTCATGTCATAGCCAGAAGATATAACTTACTTTATGTTATAAGTCTTTCAACATTTAAAGGACTTCATGTTTATTAATTTACATTAAACATAAACATATTTAACTAAAGTAATTTTTTTGAACGCTTACTTTATGTTATAAGTCGTTTAACAATTAACAGACTTAATGTTTATTAATTTACAGTAAACATAAACATATTTAACTAAAGTAATTCTGAATGCCAACTCTTAGCTTCAGTAGTAATTTCAAGTTAAACAAGATTACTTTATTATTTGGACTTGAAGAGACTAAAAACATTTTTTACGTGAAGTAGTCTTTTAATTCGTGGATTACTTTATTATTTTGGACATTCCAAAAACACATAAACATTTTACTTGAAGTAGTCTTTAATTCATATCTCGACATATTGTTTCTTACCTTACGGTCAAGAGAACCTTTAATCATATTGTTCTTGTCATGTGTTGTACGTTGCACACAATAAAGATTTCTCCCACTTGTGCATGACACAACATCATACATGTAGTCAAACAACATGACGTTCGTTTGTTTATGTGGACAATATGATAGTGCCACAAATATTAGCGTTACAAGTAGATATAAAATCACTTTGTTTAATAAGAAATAGTGCACGACTATCTTTAAAACCATGAGTGTCTATAGTTGGAGAATTATGCATTATCTCAAGACAAGCGAGAAATCATCTGGGTTACTATCAAGATAATAAACCTTGTAGCTCCCACTGAATTAGACAACATTTGTTCAAAAATAAATCACGATGCTCCCACTGGATTTGACAACATTGCAAGTGTTTCATAACCAGTGAAACTAATAGCTGATCATATTTATTTTTTACATTATCTCAAGACAAGCGAGAAATCATCTGGGTTACTATCAAGATAATAAACCTTGTAGCTCCCACTGAATTAGACAACATTTTGATTAAGACAAACAAGTAGATACATTATCCTAGTTTGCCTTTACCACTTTTGCGGTAATATTGGTATTTCCTAATCAAGAACTCATAAAGCATCTTACATTAAGATGTTATCATTTAATAACACTAAGAACATATTCTCTAGTTGTCTAAATGTCTTATATGTTTCAAAGTATTCACCACCGAATAAGGGTGATGAAATCTATATGAAAATGTAAGTTATGCAATCTACTTACCATTTAAGTTTGCTATGAGTTTGATTACATTAGGACAATTCCTACGTTCCTATTATAACTTTCCAGAGCAAAGAAAGATGATAGGAATGAGTCTCCTTGTTCCTTACAAGGAAAGGAGTCTCGGTTTGATTTCTTTAAGAAAGAAACAAACCCTTGTTTACGGTTTATCGTTGCATTAATACTATCAATAGAATCACAAAATTCAATTTTAGTATTTTAGATAATATTCCTTATACAAAATTAACTACCCATATTTAAACCTTTTAAACAATTAATTTTATAAAGGCTAGGATCCTATTTGACATACCACCATCAGATCAGTTGATATGCTAGCAATGGTGTATTCAAAAGGTAATTGACAATCAATAATTCCACCGGTGCAATTCCTAGAACCTTATGGGACTTACTTTATTATAATAATATACTAGTAAGCATGTTTCATCCCATCTATGTCTCGAGTTTACGGTCTCACCACTAAACCGATTAAGTCGTCCAATCAAAAACTATGATTATGTAACACTAACGTCTCACGAAAAAGTATATAATCACCTTGAGATTACAATCTACATACGTCTCACGCATACTAAAAAGCATCTGCAAGTGTTTTTACAAATTGGATGACAATTAAATGGTATAATATTTGACGTGACAAATATGTACGAAGAAGCATGCATACATCTTCGTATCATAAATTTTAATAAAAACTTTACTCAATTAAGTTATTTATTACGGTATCACTTATTTTTTATACATCTAATGTATAAATAGTGTTACCTTTAAAAATTGACGATTCAACGTGTTTTCAAATCTTAAAGATTTTATATTTTATCGCGGGAAAAGATTAAAGAATGGTTAAAAACCATTCAAACCCTAGACCATTCGCGACTTCCTAAATAGTATGCAAGGTAAGGAAACTACAACGTAGTCAGGTATTATAGGGTAATGGTATCTACAAGACCGAAGTCTTGATGAGTCTCCCCGAACCTTATCCTTGCAACTAAGTAGTACTTTTGCAAATTACGTCATTGATAAAAATAAAACTTTAATTTGAAAAACACATTATGAACTATAAAATAGTCCATAATAAATCTGATTTCATAATTATTAGTCATGTTTATATTTATTTTTCGAAAAACCCTTTTATTTTCTCACAAGTCTAAACTTAAAATAAAACAATATAAACATAAAACTAATACATATAACATTTATTCAAAACAACAACTCTTAACAATTAAGTTATGCAAATATCAATTATGATCCTAATTATCTAATAATTAAAAAATATGTATATATTCATATAAGGCTTCTTCGTCCTAAAAACTCCGACCACATCCATCGATATAATCGATTTCGTAAGCCATATACAAATATATACCACATAGCACATAAAATTTAAGCAACTTTTAGGCCCCATTAAGACATAGCTAAGGTCTTCTTTAGCTTTTAAAGTCATGGATCTTACCAAATCAAATTTAATGTCTATGTTTTAATTCTTGATCATCATATTTGCATAAAATCTTTAACAATTAACAAGATTTATATCTCATATTCCTCCATGATAAATTGCATGTCTTTATCATGGATTCCAAATTAACAATTAATTTTAAACATAAAACCGATCGATTAACAATTAAACACAAAGTTTTATCTTGTAAAATTTCATACAACCTAGAATTCGTCTAATTAATTTTATGACCAATAAAAAATGAATCTTGATACACAAAGATCGAATCTTTATGCATAAAACGCCCAAAGGGCTTAAAAAATTAATCAAGAACCCTAATTTTTGTCAAATTTTATTACTTGTAACTATAATTCTACACGATGGCTCGTGATGCCACTGTTGGGTTTTTACAACTATTAACTATCAAAGATCACGAGTACGTAGCAGAAAGTAAACACGTATAGAACTTATAATTAACAAGATTAGAGATGTGTACCTTTTAGCAATAAACGTTACACCGTCTTGAATATACGTGTGTAAATTGAATACCACGCAAACTAAACAAGTTACCAAAGTAGATAACTTCTATGGTGTGCATACACTACACGTCACCGAGATACGCTAGGATGCTAGTCCTTTCTTCACGAATAAAACAACTGAACACCATGTTCATGCTTTTTTTGTTGAATCGAACAAACCAAGAAAAACCCTTTGGAATTTCTTTCCTGTCGACAGTATGTTGCAAAAGGGGACAATCCTTCATGCATGATATATTCATGCATAACATATGCATTTAACATGTGAATGGTTATTAACCAATAGGATGACAATACTGCCGATCGATCTAATAAAGAGATAAGGGATTGAGATTTTGTGTGTTTTTTGTATCGTCACATATATTGATCCCCTAGGGATCATTATATAGTTAAATAACTTGGTCTCCAAGTTACAATACAACACCTCCTTTAATTTTCTAGAAACGACACTCGGACCCCTCCTCCTTTTCTTGTTCGACCGGTCACAACCAACACCTCATAGGTTTGGCTTTCATACTAACAAGTCCTTCACTTGTTAATATTTATTAATTATTATCAAACGTCTAATGTTATAATTAACGACCGTTTAATTATTTCTTGAAACATATTAATATAATTAATATACAATAAATATATTAATTACATTAATAAACTTATCATCTGTGTATACGTGTGTGTCCCCATAGGCTCATATATTTTCAGACGTATATTTATTTATGATATGGATATATCCCAACAGTGGGGAGTAAAACTTTTTTTTTTGCCAATAGCAACAAAATAGTGAAGAAAAAACTAGACTCGAAATGATAAATCGAGTATTGTTACTTAAAAATAAATGATTTACAAAGTTTTAAAGTGTTGAATGTTGGGTTTCAATATGTGGGTGTGGAGCAATTTGAGTTTTTGATAGAAGGCATTTTCGAAAAAATGTCAAAATTAAAAAAAAAATTACACTAGAATCTAATCTTTTTCGGTTAGCCATGAAGGGCCTGCCCCCATACTATAACTATGCATCCGTCCCTGCCTATAATAAATGTACACGTTACTATTTTAGAGTGTCCTATAATAAATATTTACTTTTTATTTTAGTAAATTATAATGTAGTTAGTGGAGTTTCTCAAAACTTTGTGTCTTTTAAAAGTGCACACCTATTATAGGACAAAGATTGTATAAGTTAATTCCGAGCTTAGAGATTATTAACTCAGTTTTCCTCTTAACATTAATCCTTGTAAACCTATAATTACTCTTTAAAAATGGTTGACGAAAAAAAATGTCATAATCAAAATTAGTCAAATTCAGTAATTCATAGGCCAGACAAGTAACCTAATAACAAGATGACAACGAATAACAAATTTAAATGCTTCGATGGGAAATTAAATAAAGAAGTTAAACATCATATTGAATATTGAGCTTATTATCCTGACTTTTATGTATGCTTTTTAATCTCTTGTAACCCAAACGTCGTTTTAAAGAAACCACGCCTATTAAAATCAACCCGGACGAACTTAGACTTCCATGTTTTTTAATCAAAGTAGAAAAAATAAAGTGTTTGGTGTGTGTGTGCTTGCGTCCGAAATAAGCAAGAATGGAGAGGAGAGAAAATGATTTTTGATCTTGATTTGGCACTACGTGTTTTGAAAATGGATGAGACAAAAGTTATATGCATGCATGGGACAACATAGCTAAAAAATTGCCTTGTGGTTCCCCTTATAGGGCTCAAACCGGTTGGCACCCTAAGGGGAACCTAGGTGTGTTTGGCTCTTATCGGGTTACTTAACGATCATAACTCGTGATTTAAAATGTGACCCGAAGTTTTCTTGTATTTTTAATGGATGTGAAAATGTTTTTAGATGAACTTTGAATATTTACATTATGGGTTAATAAGTTAAATTGTTCTAAATTTATTATGGACTATTTATGGACATGTCGGAACGCGTTGTTTGATATTTTAAGCCGTTTGCGGGAAAACCTCCTGGAAATTGATCAAATATGAATAAAATCATCTGTAATGAGATTATTAAAGAGAATAATAGCACTAACGATCAAATAGATAATAAACTAATTACCGTTAATCACGAAAATTGACCTAACAGAAACAGAAAATAATAAAAGTCAAAGGACTACAATAAGTTCATCAGGAGGAGGTTTTTCATTGAAGACATCCCGACCCTTAGTTGCATCCCCAGGTTCCTCTGGTTCTCTTCGACTACAACAACGTAAATCCGTAAGCACCATCCATGAGACCAAACTTTCAAAAGGGGTAACTGCTAAAACGAATATTAAAATAAAATACACTCAACAGATTATAATGGAAAAAGTAATCAGATGCTATGTGTGTAGTGTGTGCAATGGGTTTGTGTTTTTTTTGCAGTGTGTGTGCGCACGCATTGTGTGTGTTTGCAGTAGAGAAGAATGGTTGGTGTGTTTTTTTATCCAATGAATAGAATGGACTTTTGATATCCAATGTGTATAAAATGGGCTTTTGATATCCAATGTGTATAAAATGGGTTTTGTGTCTGTCTTTTTTATTGTAACATTTTTTTAATAACGTAACACTTTTATAAATATTGTAACATTTTTATAATTATTGAATTTGTAGCTAATTTATATTTTATAATGAAATTTCAATGAATGAAAAATTAGTTTGCTTGAGAAAACGTAAAAAAGAAAATAATACGGTGAGTCTCAAAAATGTAAGCTAAATGCAAGTTATTTGGATGGGTGTTTTTGTGTGTTAGCATCTCTAATGTGTACATTAAAGTTTTGCACTATTTAGCGTAAAAGAGAAATATTTTCCGAATATGCTTACATTAAAAATTTCTACTCCAATATATTGCACTAAATCATTTAAATATATTTTATAATTATAGAAACAATACACATAATTATGTGTGTAAGCAAAAAAGGAGTTCGCGTATGGAAAACATTGTTTTAATCATTTTTGTAAAAATATTGTTCGAAGAGCTATTAATGTTTTTTTGTGTTTACAAAAATGATTTATTTGTCAAACAAACTTACTAGTTATATAAACGTATTAAGAACGAGTATATCGGCCAGCGCTCTGCCGCGAGACGATTGGTAGCCACGTTGCTGATATGAAAAACTCAACATTTCAACATTAGACAAATAAGACTAATCTGTAAACTATTTGCGTAAAAGAAACTTGTGTTATACCCCGAATAATACTTTAATCTATTACTGCTAAACGAATTTATATGACAAAGGGCTAAAATGGATATGTAGGTGGGTAGCCTTTTTGTACAACATAGTAAATGCCTATCAAGTACCTGCACCATTTGGAATTTCTCATTTGCTCTAAAACAATATCATAAACATATATGCACACAAATAGGAGATCTTAACACACTTTAACCAAGAGCTAAAAAACATCAATGAAATTAAGTACATGTTAAGCTTTGATAACAGCACCTTTAGCCAAATAGAAAGTCGCCCGACTCGTAAGATTTAAACTCAATGAAATAAACACCAACAGGCACATACAAAAGCGTCCCTCCTCTCCTTTTCAAATGCTCAATCCTATATATCGCCTTCCCAAAAGCTTTTGTATTTAACAATTCCCATCTCCGTAAGCACCATTTCAGTATTACTTCAGAAGAATGTTAAAGCAGCCGTAGCCGAACATCCCTTAAAGCTAAACATTTGTAGGAAAAAGACTGAATTCAACAAATTGAAAACAAAGTAAAACTGAAACCACTCCTCAAGAAATAGTTACAAAGTTTCGGTGGATACTCATTGGTCGCAAAAAAGTAACACATAAATGAAAAAAATCTGATACGTTGTAACCATATGGAGGGAAATTTGGCGGAGCAAGCGTGTAAGACAACATTGGTTCTTTTAGTACGAACCTGCATCGACCAAAATATACAAATGAGAATTCACAGACCAAATGTGGCAATACGTTGAATAGGTTATAACACATAGAGTTAGGACCTTAAGTTGATGCTTGTGCAATTTGCAACATCAGTATCAATGAGTCTTAGAGTTCTCTAATGTTGCCTTAAATTCTTTACAATAAGGGGTGTTTGGTATGTTTTGTGTTCATCAAAAAGCATACACACATGCACCTTCTTATTTTTCAACAGGTCAAATAAGAACATACATAATCAGGTAGATCTATGCTAACACTTTATCCAATTCAGATGTCACATAGTCGCCAGTTTGCATTTTCCTGTTCGTGTCACTATTTTTGTAATTACTACATAAATTTTTGTACTTACTACATAAGCGCTCCAAACAGGGTTAGAAACAGGGGCGGAGCGGGTCGTGGCGGACCGGGTCGGGCCATAACTTTTTGACAGAAAGAATTAATAAATAAATAAAACATACCTGTTTACACAATTTGGATTCAAAATTTGCATTGTGCTTTGATAGATTATTACTTGCTACTACTTTTCTAGATTAGTATAAAAAAGCGACCGATAAATGGTTCAATTGTCACTCCGAGAAGAATTTACAGAAGGTTTCTCACTTTTTCGTCAACAATCCCCCGCACATTTATGTTATGAACCTGGTGCATTCGGAAAAATATACAAAGAAGTTAAGCAAGGATTCAGAATTATTTAAAGAAAAAAAAGAAACTTGGCGTATGAAGCATTTTCCGCAACTTTGAGCAGGTTTAATTTTAGCTCACTGTTTCACTCAGCAATACACATTATCAAATGGTGGAATAAGATTAGTTACTTACCTTTATTTTGCCTTAAGTTGAGGTACTTATACTTACTATAAAACATGTCTCTTTACTTTTTTACTCGAATATAACATACGGTCATTAGTGTGACCATCCTCGTTAACTACATTTGTACATTCTTATTTTGGCGACTCCTCTTATTATCTTACATTGTTCCTAACGAATTTTCTTAAAATAAAAACCATGTTTCATACAAAAAGAACCAAAAACAGTAAGTTTATAAGCTTAGGCGATAGCTTAAGCTTATAAACATGGAAGAATTTCCTATAGTTTTGAGTAGCTGTTAATTTTTAGTATATAATATTTCGTTATTAATTTTTACATACAACCTACTGTTCTTCATGAATTTGTGCCGCGAAGACTAAGTAGGCAATTTCATGCATACATAAAACCTACCATTAACTTAGGCCGTAAAACTCCATGGACTGCAAGATTTGTTGTTAAGTTAGGTGGCAACAAATCAGATAACGCTCTTTTTTATAAGAAAAAACGACTGTAATTTTACATAGAAAAAAACAAAGATACACAATCGAGCTGAATCGCACTAGATATGATTCAATAATAGCTTCAACATTTTAAGGTAGTATCCATGTGGGCTGTTGTACCTAAACTTATGTTCTTGTCTTTAGGGGTGAAGACACACACAATTATCCAAATGAAAAGATAGCAAATTTTACTCCTTTTTTATTTTATTTTAAAAGTTTTTAGTATTTGATCTATATGTGATTTAAGTTCGAAAATATTTTTATAATTATAATATTAACATAATTTGAATAGACAGAAAAGGTAATTACTAAAAGTATTGGTAGAAAACCAATAAATAAATCTAGAAATTTAAAAATAGCTTAAAAACAGTAGCTTCTTAGTTCAGCTACATATTATGGAATAAACTATAGGTGTAGTTTAGCACTTCAAAAAGGTATTGTTTTTTCGTTTCTTCCTGAACTCGTGTTGTGTATGTTCTTAATAACATTGGTTAAACGGAGTCAAACCAACATGCTGGTTGAGGTGTTCCTATGGTTAACAAACATAGTTTTTGACGCAAAGTGTCAAGTGAATTTTCAAAGACATAACCATTTCGTGTATATCTTGGTCTATAATGCAGGTTATTAAATGGCCCTATAATATCAGTGGGATTCCCTAATATGGCTAATAAACGTAGTTTTTAAGGAAAAATGTCAAATGATTTTTCAAAGACTCTCCATTCAATATAACTGAAAGAAAGCAAACCAACCTGAGACACCAGTACGCGTTGTAGAGTCGTCTGAAGAAGAAATGGTATGACTGGTTACATCGTCCAAACATCTATAGAAGTAGCAGCTGCACGACCATACAAACAGATAAGAACTCATAAAAGACATAAGAAGTAATCCTTAGACAGCTTACAAAGAGTTGGACCAGAGCTGAAAAACCTGCAACTTTGGCTTCTAGTGTATGCCGCCCCAATGAAGATGCATTTGCAACACCACCATTGTTGATAGAAGTGGCCACTACAGTGTAAGAGTTGTCTGCAAAACACACAAAGAGATGAGATCTGACATGTGCAGATAAATACCGAAAAGGAACAATTAAAATATTTACCATGACTTCACATGGAAAGCATATTTTGCGAATCATTACGCAAGTTTGCTGCAGATGTGCTTGCTCGATCCGTCGTTACACGCCTTTTCACATTTCTGTTTTGAGGAACACTTTGTACACCATCTGTTGTTAGGTGATATTGTGAGAATTGTTTTAGTAGGAACACAGATCTATCGTAGAAGTAGATATAGCAGGTTTCCCGATAAACTAAAACACATCACCATGTATCTTTATAAGAAAAGAAATCAATGAACTCGATGTACCTGGTATTGAAGCTTCTGAAGATAGATAATTACTTTAAAGGTGCAATCCCGCACACACTAATCTCTCATCCCCTAGATACAATAAAGAAAACATCAGATCAGTTTGATTATGCAACAACACTTTCAGCATTATCTCTTGATCACATATAAAAATGTATATCCAACGACTCCCAGTATCAGATCAACATTCGGTTTCTTGTTCCAAACACCCCTTATTTCTACATGCGCTAACAATCGGTATATATGTAACACAAAGATGATTAAATTTCCAGTTAGCTAGTTACCCCAAAGAACTGATGTTGGGATGAGTTTAAGAAACGGCATAGCAGCAACATATCCTCCAACCATACATGATTGAAGTAAGCTACTAAATAGTTGGTCTTTGACTTGTGCAAATCTATACCTAGCTATCGAATAAGGGTGGGTGCGAAGTGGTAAAACGTTTTTGATGGTTCCAAAGTGATTGAGCGTTTTAGTAGACGTTTAACAGTGTAAAGGGTTTGACTAATAAGTAGACGTCTACTAAAAGCGTTTGATAAAACCGAACGGATAGTCACATCAGGTGTAACACTAAATAAGATCGTTAACTGTGTTTGGCATGTTACACACCCCAAATGCCCAAAACCCGTATTACACCCCAAATCATTAACTGTTGTTAAAGTGGTGTTCTAACTTTGGCAAAAACTAAGTCCCTTAATCACCCCAAACTAACATTTTCGCATGTTAGGAATTCAGTTTTTAGTGAAGTGACGATCATTATCGATCTCACGAGCCTTTGTAATAGTTAGACAATTTTATGTAATATTTAGGAAGCTAACCGGGCAGGCTTATAAAAAGCCTAAGGAAAGCCCTGTTAGCCCGCACCCTTGTAACTATATAAACCCTCTCCACACATAGAGAGGGTGTTGGTTGAATCATTTTTACACACACAAAATAGTGTGTTTTTCATATGTTTCTCCCATCCACTTTCTCTCTCTAGCTTTCTCTCTCTAGTTCATATTTGTGTGAAAATTGGGATCCTACAATTGGTATCATGAGCCACGGGTGGATTTAGTGATTATTTTGTGGTTTACCTAGCTTATTCGTGTAGCTTATTTTTGCTTTTTATTCATACGGCTTATTTTCTTATTTCTTATCTCATCACAAAGTCTCAACCTTCTTTTTGTTCTTTTAATACACCTTACTTGCTGTCATACATTTTATTATGATATAAAAGACTACGTATTTAATTAGTCATAATCATCTTTTATAAAACTCTCCTATCTTAAACGTTAGTGACTATCTTTATTTGGGTATTTTTGTTTTCATGTTGTTTCACATGGTTTCAAACAGCTTTTCGTTAGTTTTTTTTTCTATTTTTTTGTATAGCTTTTGTATCAGTTTGTATCAGCTTGCTTTCGGCTTGTGTTTGGATATTGCTTATTTGATAAAAAGTTAAAGTCTTTCTTTCCAAAAATCACAACTAACATATTAAGGTTTATAAAGTGTAGCTTATTAAGGGTTAAAACAAGCATCTTTTGGATATTATAGTATAGCTTCTTGTGGTTCCTGTTCGAGCTTATTTTCTGGTTATACAGCTTATTTCGTGCTTATTTTTCTGGGTTTATTTGCTTAGTGTTCTTGATAGCGGGTTGAAGAAATTAGTACATATTTTTGTTTGTTTGTCGACTGTTAGCAAAAGAACAAATCGTGTGTGACAGTGGCATATTGTACTTTTGAAAGTGACACTCGAATAGCGAGTTGGTGATTAACAGGGTGTAGCGACTTGATGAGTAGCGACTTATGGTAGCGAGTTGAACAGGAACAATTGAAGACTTAGATATTATAGCGACTTACAAACGAAACTCTGTCCATTTGTCCTCGTGGTAGCGAGTTGTTACATCATATACATCGAAACTCTCCAAAGTTCTTAAATTCTATGTAATACGCAATAAGAACAAGTCATATATAAGATTACAACTTAAACGAGTTCGTTTCGTCGTGTTTCGAGTTTTACGGTTTCGAGTTTCGGTTGTTCGCGGGTCTTCTAACCTATACCATTACGTTCGCGGTCTTGCAACGATCATCGTAGTATATTTAGTCTTATAACGTAACATAAACGACGAAGATACATAAACCCTAAAATTTCATACGTATAACACGAAGAAGATGATAACAATATTTAGTGCATGAGACAATTTTTTAATATAATTTAAAATCTTAATTTTCCATTTCTAACCTTTACTTTTCAAAAGGTATTACATTTAGCCCTTAGTTAAATAATATGGTTAATATTAGTCCTTAGTTATAAAAACATCTTTGTTTTTAACCTTTAGTTTTTCAAAAGGTTACACTTTTACCTTTATTCTTTCAAAAAGTTCACTTCTAACCTTTAGTTTCTTTAAATATTTCAACTTTAGTCCTAAGCTTTCACACAAGTTTTTTTTAACCTTTTATTTTCAATCTTTTTTACATTTAGGCTTTCAATTTTCACTTTAGTTTTACATTTTTTTTTTCAATTTTAGCTATTTAGTTTTAATTAATTACACCCTTAGTCCTTATTTTAATTTTTTTATAATCGTTAATTAAGATCAAATACCTTAACGTCAATAGCGATTTTTTTTATAACAAATCAATTAATCTACTTAAGATCTTTAATTTCATTTCACACATCGAATTTCAATAGAATCCTTGAATTTTAATTCACAAGAGAGGGAGTTGCATCAGTTGCAACAAATGCAACACAAAGCAAAAAAATGTTGCATGAAATCTTTTTTACTACTTCATTTACATCTCAAGGTTTTTTCAATCAACGACTTAAAAAAGACCTGGATTTGAGGGAGGATACGAACGGGCATTTGCGTCACTCTTTGATCAAGATGTTCAGACTTTCACAAGCACAATGTTACTAAACTTGGATCAACTAGAAAAGCAACTTGACAAAGAAGAATTTCAAGAAATTGGATCCATGGATGCTTTTAGAGTACTCATGACACAGTTTTTGACGTTCATCCAAGAACAATACTATTTCGTTGGTTTTGATGATCTAATGATAAGCAAGTACTTTCTAGCCTACACTCGAACCGAGGTTCAACAATTTCGTAAAACATTGATCCAACACATGGAATCTGTTAGGAAGTCCATTGATAAAAGAGCACAACATAAACGACAGTATAAAGAATTTGAATAAAAGACTATTCAGACGCAAGAGAGTAAGGTCGTTTCGAGTAAAGCAGTGGATGTTGATTTGGTTGTCATGGAAAGCAATGGGATGGAATCTGAAAAGCGGGATACAAGCAGCAGTTCAGGGACTTATATCACACATGTTGTGGATGCAGATATCAGACTTGTAAATGACCAAGTGCCATCTGCTGAGGTACATTTGACTGCTCAACATAATGTCCTTGCTAATAAACAACAGCATACTGAGCATCTAACCAGTTTTCTCGATACATATCTTGTTGGAAAATGTAGAAGTCATACCACTCAGGATTCAACAATATTAAGTCAAGACGGGTAGGAGAGATATGAACAGCGATGCTGAACTGCTACAAGTAAAAAGTTAATTGCTAAGGCTGGAGTTTCTCAAAACGAAAGATATGTTTGAAAAAGAATTTTATAATGAACTTTCAAATAGATTTTTACAACTTGAAAAATATTGTATTTCACTTGAAATCGCAATGCAACAAAAGGATGAAAGTTTTCAAAGTAACAAACCATGTAAGAATCAAGAGTCTCCAGAGTTTCGTGAATTTTTTGAAATAAATGATTTGAAAGCTCAGCTACAGGCAGGCGAAACCACACTAAATTGCAATTGAAGAATCAAATTAAATAGTGTGCATGAAGCAAGTAATAAGCAAAACTTAAAAGGTAGGAAATATAATGTTATGGAAAACAATAAACATTGAATGGATAGTAAGTATGGCTAAATACTGCAGAACATGAAGCAGTTAAAAAAGAAAATGAGCATTTTAAAACAGACTTACAAAGAACTTATGATTCTATCAAAAAAGACAACGAATTCAATATGAAAGATCTAATGACTCACTGATTTGCTCCAAGTAATATGAAGAACTGTTACAAATGCTGATTTAAATGGCTATCAGATTTCAGGAAAAGGTTTTGCGAATGCAACATTAAAAAACAAATTAAGAAAGTTAAACGGAACTAGTGTGGATACTAAGTTTGCAAAACCATCAATCTTGGGAAAACCGGTTTTACAACCACACAAATACCAATCAGTTGTTAGACAACCGAATGCGTTTAAATATGAACGACCTAACTTTTCAAAACCACGGTTTACCTCCCAAGTTGATGTGAATAACGTTTTGTCAAAACCAGTCACTCCTCATTATTTGCCTAAAGTTCGAGAATATGTGCTTGCAAAACCTCATTACGTGATTGCACCTGGCTCATCTAGGAATAGTCAAAAAGAATCTTATGGTTCAAATGATATGGCTCATAATCACTATCTAAAGGAAGCTAGGAAAAAGACACAAGAAATAAATAGGAATTCAAAACCTAGTGTGATGCCTTCTGTTAGATTACAAAACACTGCTAATGGTAGTACTCCAAACCCTAAGAGAACGAATCAAACATCTAGGAGTTTGTCTACATCTAAGAGTAGTTGCGTAACAATTACAATTGTGCCCAAAGCAGATCACTCTAGGAGTTCTAGTTTTTTTTTTCAGATTTCAAACATTTCTTTTGTTCTACATGTCATAAATGTGTCTTTAATGCACATCATGATGCTTGTATAACAAAACTCCTGAATGAAGTGAATTCACGTAAGGTTAAATCCCATAAGACTAACAACAGTAACAACCCCGTAGAATAGAAGAGTCATACTCAGAAACCTGGTAGGCAGATCTTTTCAGGACATAAGTTTTCTCCCAAAAAGAATTTCGTTGTGTATGAGAAAACATCTCCTAGATCTGGTCTTAGGTGGAAACCCACGGGTAAAATTTTCACAACTGTTGGTCTAAAGTGGATTCCTACAGGAAAGTTATTCAACTCTTGCACGAGCAAAGTTGACAGTGAGCCTCCAAATGGTTCAAATGATTATATCACTAACCCATATGAATGCGATCAAACTCTTAATGTCAGTGCAGGTACTCTTAACTTAAGTGCAGGTACGTCTTTTAATCCTATAAAGGAAAGACTCAAAGTTTGGTTGCCGAAAAGACTGATATCTCATAAGCCAAGGGTTCAAGGGATTCTAATCTGATGCACATTAACGATGGTGTCAGCTAACAACACTTCAGGCCCCGCTCCTCAAAGAAAAGAAAGGTGTACGCTTCAATGCGCTTTATCTTTAAAAGAAGAGAAATCTTCTTATTTACGACCAGTCTCATCAACATTCTTCATATTTTCCCATGCTCGTTCAATCATTAAGTAGATCGACGTACATTAGCTTGTATTTTAATTCACTAGATCAATCAAAAATGGCAATCACATATGCAATTTTTGAAGGGGAGAATAGTGAATCAAATGTGATCAATACAGTTGAACTTGGTCTCTCAATGTGTATGAAATGGTCAAATTGACTCCTGGATACATCAGTTCAGGACTCGTGCAAAACCTAGTTTCTCTAACACCTTATGTTCCACCATCCAAGAAAGACTATGAGATCCTGTTTCAACCATTGTTTGATGAGTACTTCAATCCTCCACCATGTACTGTTTCTTTAGATCCGGTAGCTGTTGCTGCTCAAGAGCTGTTGATCCAGCCGATTCACCTTCATCAACTATTGATCAAGATGTACCATCTGCTAGTACTTCATCAACAAATCAGGAAATTCAATCTCAAGTCACTCATAAAGGTGTTGGAGAACTAATTCATAGACATCAAAATGCAGAATTTAATAAGGCTTCCCTCCTTCATAATCTTTCTTCAGACTCGAGTTCTGAAGAAACAACTTTTTAAGGGGTCATTCCATCAAATTTGCATCATCTTAACTAATCGTTTGATACTCTCACTAAGTTGACAAAGAATCACCTATTAGAGAATGTTATTGGTGATCCTTCTCGACCGGTTTCGACAAGAAGTCAACTATAAGAACATGCCATTTGGTGCTACTTTGACGCAAATGACAATCCAATTTCATTCGGTGGGAAACGGTCTGGTTGAGATCTACTATCTCAAAGGAAGAATAATGGTGGTAATTCTTCATGTATCCTATGTACATATTTAAAAGCAAAAAGAAAATACAAAAATATAAAACCTACAAAAATCATAAAAATCAGAAAATAGAAAATACCAAAAATATTTTTCAAGACATGTCTTCTGAAAATCGATAATATTTACGGACCAAGAAATGTCATTCGATAATGACACGGGTCTTTAAATACAGTTCGAGTAGAAGTTTAAACTTTTTAAAACATGTCTTCATGGCTTGCAGTTATTTCAGACTGCAACCCGTTTTTCAATCTGAGGAAAACATGTCGTCAAAAAGACAGTTGTTCCTGACAACGGGCAATTAATTTTTCCCGGGCATAGATTACTTCATATCCATGCATCATGGGTTATGAATACTTTGTATATAACCCTGGACTGTTTACAATAAGTGTACGTGTCAGTGCATTTATTTGTCAAAAGAAGAGAAATCTTATTTTTATTAGTAAAAAGTTGTCTTTACAATGAATCAGTGTTTTCAGTAATCATGAAAAGACTTTCAAAGACAATTCGACCACTCACATAATGACAACAACTCTTTAAATAGAAAACGGGTCATTATTTGAGGGGGAGAAAGTGTCATATAATAATCTTTTAAAACGGTCTTTCAAATAAGTCACGGAATAAACGGATAAAGTTTTTGATAATGACGGATAACAATTTAAAGGGGAGTTAACTTATATTAACTACAAGGGCTTTAGATGTCATTTGTTTCAAACTTTAGGGACTTATTTGCAATTTAAGACTTAGTGAATTCAGGCTTTAAACTACATACGACTAATATTGCCAACGCCTCATAGTTTGTTAAAAGACTTAGGAATGTTTGGAAATTCTTTCATAGTTTTAAAATCCTTGAAGTTGATTCTCACAGAATAGATTTAAGCTTATTAATTCTTCGAACACGATCTTAAGTATGTATGCGTACAAGGTTTTGCTGATTCCGAGGTATCGAATCCATCAAGGGGAAGGAGTAGATACACTGAAAGGTACAACAAGTATACGTGATAGAGTCCATAACCTTCTTTAATTTTAGGCCATTCTGGGAAGACAAATGTCATAACCACAGAGAAAATCAGTGTCTTAACTTGTTACTTTCGGGTGCACTATTTTTTTCACATGGGGGAAGAGATATCTTGTTATTTTTAGTATGCATCATTTGAGATACCAAGGGAAAAGTGTTGTTAGAAGATTTATTCTAGCGTGAGAAGATTGTTTCTGATTCAATTAATGTTTCCTCGACTGGTCAACCACTAAGCTTATTATTAAAAGGGTAGAAATATTTGATAAAAGAGGTACACATAGGTATGATGATAACTTTAGATAGTCAGTATTCTGCAAGAAGAAATGTTTACATCCGAGACTTAGTTGACTTAGGTATTATCATTTCGGCTATTTAGAGGGAATAATTGTGACATCCGGGACTTAGCTAACCTTGGTGTTGCAATTTATATCATCACTATCATGTAAGGAGAAATGCGGACATCTGGGACTTAATTGACTTTGATGTTACGGTTTCGAATTAATTATGTACTTTGGATATTTGGGCGTTATACATCAAGTTTTCTTAATGCGGATTGCAAGAAGGCTTTGAATCTACTCAAGAAAGGATTGTTGGTTCGGGGGGAAGCTCAGACAACTTCTAAATAGAGATTATCGAGACGGACTACAGATTGCTAACATGGATAAAATGACTTTGTCATTTTCGGTTTAAACATTTTTTTTCAGGTCCTGTCTCATACATAATCTTGTTTACACATTTTTATGTAGTGTATCTTTAGGTGTTAAGTGTCAATGTATAAATTTTTCATGAGTTTTTCGTTAAACTCAAAATCTTTTAAAATTATTATACTTGACACTCACACATACCCTCATAGATTGAAGGGGAGCATTAATATGTTCCCTAATTGGCTTGTGCATAATCGACACATTTTTCTCCTAGTTTTCTAACATATTTGAATCATTTGATATCCAAAATATCAAAGGGTTTGAAATTTTTGATAAGGGGAGAAAATGTGATTAAAATATAAAAACGTATAAAAATATGATTTTATGGACTCATGTGTGTACTCCATCCTACATGTGCTAAACACTTTCTAATATCGATGCACATGTTAAGGGGGAGCATTTCTGAAAAGCCAAAACAATCGAGGTACAAAAAGCTTTGATATTTATATCACAAGTACCTTGATTAAGGTTTTCAAATGGTTTTATGGCAAGGAGAACAGTACCAAAAGACCGACCATGCATTTAATTTTATCAGAGTTATAAGGTTGGTAAGGTTAGGTATTCGTTCCCATGATCCAGCCAGAACCGGAGGGATCTACCCAGAGACAATCCACTAGTTAGTGTAGAAGTCCTTAGGTATGATATAAAAAGGAGTAAAAGTGAGAATAAGGGAATAGTGCCGACTGAGATGGAGCTAGTACTGGAATAAACCCAACAAGGTACTAGTCATGAAGTCTCGGTAAGCACTAAAGGGGTTGAAGAATGAAAAAGATTTGTACGGATAAAGGGTGAAAAGAAAGAAGCCCTCCATACACCTAGGCAGAAACTGGGTCAATACATCTGCTATCAGAATCACAATGATGATTGCTGACATTAAAGACTGACATCATGGACCCAGTGATGCAATGCACAACCCTCCCTAACCACTCAGAATCTCTCAAAAGATTTTTGTTTCATTTCTCACGGAGACTAAACACGTTATCTATTGACTTTCTCACTCCGAGTTAGATGGTATTGAAAAGGTGGCAGTCAGCTCCAGCCTCCGACCACTAAAACCAAAATGCATTATTGAGTCTAGAGCCAAGAGATCATCAATAAATCTAGTTAGGACACTATTCCAATATACTTGTTTTTCGCACACTGTGAAAACAAGGAATATCTTAAGAGTCCTACGCATTATCCTTGTGATATTGCCAGAACATCCGAGTGATACGAAAGTATTCACAATGAAGATGGAAATCCTGCTAGAGCCAACATTAAACAAGCTCTACGGTAGGTGACTTGTGAGATCCTAAATGGATCAAACTTGTGACACTAGGCATCGATTCAGTCCAAATTATGAATTGACGGAGGATGAATTTTGATAAAAGCTTAAAACTCTCGATGTGTTACAAAAAACACTTTTACTAGTGACACGTCGATTGATTTTCAAATCAATTTTCTCTTCAATCGGTGAGATATTAACTCACTGATTCACTCTTACCGTTTTATTAGTAGCAATACTATTAGTGAGGTAGCCTGCTTTGAGGTGTCCGGTAAAGAGATACTAGCAAGTACAGTGAATCTAATGCATCTGCGTTAGAGGATCTAACACTTTGAGCTGGAAACCCTGTCAAGGAGGTTCTTATAATGAATCTACCTGATAACAGGTACAATATTTATACTGTAAAACGGTCCTCACAGAACCGGAGGTTAATGCAACCGAACTCCGACAAAAGACAAAGCCATATTCGTCAACAAGCTTTATTGCTAACTGTTTTATCTCAGGATTACATAAAGATGGAGATGCAGATACCTCGTTCCAGCAGAGTCAAGTTCATAGCCACATGCTCATACTCAAGACTCAATGACTTTATAACATCAAGAAAGAATGATCTAAAGCTTCCGCAAACTCTAATATCAACTTCTTCTTTAGTATGTCAAAGTGATGAAGTTATGAATTGATGAAGAAATACGAACATAAAGTCAAGCTTTCAAGATTACAATTGGCCCGAAAGTCACAAGCACACAAGATGGAGAAAGATCACAAGATGATGATTAGAGATTAAATTTGGCTGATGATCTTAAGAAAGCTCAAGATCACATACAATGACAATCTTAAAGAAACAAGCTCAAGCCACAAGTCAAAGATCACTACATAAGGATGCAAGACATAAGATCAACTATTACATAAAAAAGACTCAAGATAAAGACAAGAAGCTTCAACGATTAATGATCAAGGTCACAAGGAGAGATCTCTATGATCACCCCTTAGGAGGAGATTGTTAGAAATACAGAAAGTGTTGATCATTTATGAGATCTCAACGATCGTCCCTTAGGGGGAGATTGTTAGGAATTCAGTTTTTAGTGAAGTGACGATCATTATCGATCTCACGAGCCTTTGTAATAGTTAGACAATTTTATGTAATAGTTAGGAAGCTAACCGGGCAGGCTTATAGAAAGCCTAAGGAAAGCCCGGTTAGCCTGCACCCTTGTAACTATATAAACCCTCTCCACACATGGAGAGGGTGTTGGTTGAATCATTTTTACACACACAAAATAGTGTGTTTTATATGTTTCTCCCATCCACTCTCTCTCTAGTTTATATTTTTGTGAAAATTAGGATCCTACATCGCACAAACAACTCAATTTCACAACAAAAACCAACATAAAAAGTATTATACCTTAGGATGGCATTGCAGCCCATACAACCGCCTCCCACGCACTCCACAACAGAAACCACCCTACTCACTTCTCGCCGCACCCTGCAATTATTTTATTCGATATATAATTAGTAACAACAAAATTAAAACGATACATAAAAGAGATTTATAGTGTGACTAATTTGACAAACCTTTAAAACAAAATCGCAAGTTGATCTTTGGAGATCTTGGGAAATTTTAGATCTATGAATTTACGGAGAAACAAATGAATATGGCTAGGAGCTCTGTTATGAAGTGTTTAAGAGACACGTATTAAGGGGAGGGATAGAAGAGAGGCGCGTGGTGGAGTAAAATGGACTGGGTACGATCGGGCCGGAGTTGAGATCGGAGGTGGAGACTGGAGCGATGGGTCGGGGGTGAGTGATAACAGAAATGTGAGTGGGTGGATCGGGGTAGGGTATAAGGTGTGAGTGGGTGGATCAGGGTAGGGTATATTGCGGGTCGGGCCGGGACGGGTGGCGGGTTGGATCAGCGTTTGGCAGGTCGGTTTTCCCAACAATTGTATATATTTAAAATTAAAATAAGCACAATTATGGAATTTATATAGATAGCCAAAAAATATAAATATACTCACCATATACAACAACGGCAAAATTTTAGGTAAAGATTCAGTTAGCCCGCGCAACAACAGTCTGCGGCATTCACCTGCACAAATTATAGAAAGTATACATTCTTAGTTTCTTAGGCCTGAATGTATACTTTTTTTATAAAGCAGTAGTTAATGAAGAGTATGCATTTACCTGACATGGTTGTGGCAATGAGAAATGATTTTGCAGTTTTGCTACAGCCTTTAATCGTTTCTCATATGAAATTGTTAGGCATTAGGGATTAGATTGAGGCGAAAAAATTTGGATGGAGACATGCGTGGCATCTAACAAAAAGAAATTATAAATTCATCAGCAACACACATTTATTCATTCTGGTCGTTTCAATAGACTACCAAGCACTATGAGTAAAAAGGCAACTAAATAAGTTAAACCAAACACCCCTTAAAAATCCTTACCTGCATATTAGATCATGTTCCTTATTTATTCCTAATCTATGCTATGAGGCTAGATGTTTTTCCTTAAAGTTTGTAATCAAGAATTTGAAAGTTCTGGTTGGTTCTCTAAATGTATGAAAAAGCTAATATGATTAGTATAATTTAAGACATCGTTTTATATTCGGTAATTTATGAAAAAGCTTTTATGATTAGTAAGTACAAATTAGTTCTAATATAACAGAAACCACAATATCTTGAGTTGACATACCAAGTGTCTTTCCCCAATTCAGTAAGTTGCTACGTTCTCTTCTTAGGAGTCATCGTGGACAGAGAAAGTGGTGCACCTAATATGACATATTATCAATCAAATAATCAAATGGGTCGGTGTAAGATACCTGTAGAGCGAGTAAAACGCGTTCCCGTCAACATAAATAGTAGGGCAGTAAATAAATTCTTTCTCCCTACTTCGAGATTATATGCAAGCACCATGAGTATTTAAAAACTAAAGAATGAAACATCAAAAAATTATAAGCTAAATTTAAAACCCACAAAATCAAACCCATATCCAAAGACCAGATTTGATTTAATCAAATTGTTAAAAACATAAAAACACCCAACTCAATATTCCGAATTAAAAGATTAATAATTAACTAACCATTAACTGATATTCGAAATAAATTATAGATTCAAGGAGAATCACTTACATGCAATTGAATAAAAATCTCTAATTTTCTTCTGCCTCATCTTGAAACTAAGTACTTTGATTTTGAAACTAAAGAAGATTCATGCGAAAGCTCTTACTAATTCCCCATCTTGTCGAGTCGACATTTTTTTTGGTTTTTCATTAGGTTTAGATTAAAGAAAAAGGATAGACGCTTTTGATCGTGTGTGTATTTTGTGTGTGAAAGTAGGGGTGAGCATACCGGACCGGACCGGAAAATCGGACCGGAATGGACCGATCGGACCAGACCGAACGTATTTCGGTTCGGTCCTCGGTCCGGGGTATTTGTTATTTTCGGTCTCGGTCCGGTTCGGTCCGGTCCGGAAAACATTAAATTCTAACCCAGCGCATCCTGCTAAATGTAAGGTTTTATAATTATAACAAGGTTTTTACGGATTTTTCTTAGAGCGCGGGGGGGTGGTTTTTTTTGTTTGCGTTAGGGTTGCGTTCGTTTTTGTTTTCAAGTTGTTTGTTTTGATTTGTTTGTGGCCGTTTCCAGTTGACATTAGACATAAATGATTAATTCATCCTACCATCTGACATGTCAATATGCAAATTATGTACTTGTCGATCTGTAACAACAAAATACACCTCAACATTTATATGTCAACATTAGGACTAACGAAACTTTATGGATAACATATGTATGTGTCTAGTTATAAAAAATGTAATATGTTTGCAGCCATCAAAGTTTATCTACATGAAAATATACTTGTTAGAATGTTACATGTTCGTGCCATTGTTTGTAGTTTCAAGAACCTGACGTACACAACTAATTTGGTGAAGACACATTCTTGTTCATACAACCTTACAATAAAATTGATTGAAGACACAGGAAAGTTGACTCTCTTCACATCCTTCTGCAAGCATATAATTAGTGCTAAAGATCGTGTATGTTTTGGATGAACTACTTGCACCACATAATAGATTTTTAAAGGAAAAATTTTTCTTACCTCCTGTACATGTCCAGATATTGTTTTTCTTTCAGAAGCTTCACGAATTCTTTCATATGGAAAAATCATCCTTAATGTCCGAAAAGAATAACTATACGCTGGTTTCCCAACGGATATTATTTTCTAACAAACAATTAGATCTGAAGACCAGGTTTCATCCACCACATCGCCAAAGACTGGAACTTTGGCACCGTATGAAACTGTAGCCATGGAAGATGTCAAGATGACTCTTTTGAGAGATGGAACTTTTGAAGTTGATTTAAGAACATTAAGTGTCCCCTTCACTGCTGGATCTATCAGTTGCGCCTAAAGTAGAAATCCAAGAACGTTGTTTCATGCATGCAAAAATGGTCTAAACGTTAAACCAAATGTGAAAGCCTAAGATAAAAAAAAGCAAAGAATGACTTGTGGGTCATCAACTATAAGTTGAATAGGAGATGTTGTGTGAAAAACGCATCGCATCCCTAATTGCAGAGTCAAAATAACCATCTTCAATTAAGTTAGCTTCATACAAAGATAGTCTTTCTTTAGATCCATCGAGAGCAAGTAAATGTTCTGTCTTTTTTGGATAACTTGCAACAGATGTAAACCATTATTTATTGATTATGGGTGGAAAATTTTATTAATTTGAAAAGCTTACGTCATAAAGGTTTGTAATTTTATTTTGAAGAAAGACTGGAAGTGAAAACAAACTGACCAAGTGATCGAACGGTAGCATGAACAGAGTAGCCAAGAGCCAGCCGCCACGATGATATTAGAAACTCCCCATTTGTAAACCCTTTATTCGTCGTCTGGCAATCTGTTCTATGATAAGCTTAATATCCGCATAAGAATCAAACATTCCTGCAGCAGTTTGATATGAACCGAATCGATTAAAAAGATAAAAGAACAAATAAACAAGATAAATGGTCTATTTTGATGAGATAAACCAACCCCCCAATGGTTTATATTAGTGAGATAAACCGACTCCCCAATTGATTAACAAATCAATATTCTTTATCATTCAACATAATAAGAATACAATCCTAATGACCTATTTATAATAGACTTATCTTATCGACTAAGATTACATAACAAAGGAAACTACTAAATAGTTGACCAAGATTATATAATAAAGGAAACTAGTAAATATTGATATGGAAACTATTAAATAGGTTCTTATTAATATTTGCCATAAAAGGAAACTAAATAAACTAAATAAATAATAATTAATAATTATAATCCAGGATCGTATCATTACTCCGCCCCTCAAAAACACATTGTCCTCAAGGTGCTCCTTTTAAAAATTGAGCCACATGATTTCGGGATCCTAAATTTGTCTTTGATTTCCCTTGTAGTGTAAAATCGGCCAATAGCAAACTTGATAAACAAGTCGAGGAGGATGTTGCCTGACCCTTTGTACATTCAGCCCAAGAACACGGATGTTCCCACGTGCAACACTTGGATGATGGTGTCCCAGCCTAAGCATTACTACAAATTGGATACTTTTAGGTCTTCTGGTTCGATCAATTGTAACAATAAACTTTCTCCAGAACAACCTTGCCTTGACCTTCCTCACCTTGACCGTCCTGTTAGGAATCCGTTGATTTAATTAGACTCCCAAAAAATCAAATTGTTCCTCGTGATCAACCTCTTCCTTTATTGCTGCTTTTATCGATCTGTGAAGCTTTTCAGTCGCCAGTGAGATATCTCGACGCGCTAATGAGAAATCTTGACGCGCCTGTCTAAAAGATTCCTTCAGTTTAGTTTGGTGAAACATCAACGTGGATTGTAGCCGTTTCAGCGTCTCTGTGATCTGAGCTAACCCTTCTTCAAAGCTCTTCCCTTCTATTCCTTCTCGAGAAGGACAATTTCTAGAGGTGAATAATGTTTTGGATGAATAGTGTTCTGATGAACAGTAGCCGATGAACAGTAACCGTGATTTTTTTTGAAAACCCTAGAATCGAAACAGCTCTGATACCAATTGATACGAACCTATCCCATACTAGGCTCGTATCGGTTTATACGTCTAAGTGTAGAACTCACTCAAAAAGCTAGCTTGTAAGAGGAGGGGACACCTAGACATTATAAACAGCTCCGATACCAATTGATATGAACCTATCCCATACTAGGCTCTGATACATATGAACCGAATCGATTAAAGAGATAAAAGAACAAATAAACAAGATAAATGGTCTATTTTGATGAGATAAACCAACCCTCCAATGGTTTATATTAGTGAGATAAACCGACTCCCCAATTGATTAACAAATCAATATTCTTTATCATTCAACATAATAAGAATACAATCCTAATGTCCTATTTATAATAGACTTATCTTGTCGACTAAGATTACATAACAAAGGACACTACTAAATAGTTGACCAATATTATATAATAAAGGAAACTAGTAGATATTGATATGGAAACTATTAAATAGGTTCTTATCAATATATGCAATAAAAGGAAACTAAATAAATAATAATTAATAATTACAATCCAGGATCGTATCACAGTTTATGTTTTTAATCAAAAAGTAAAACATATAGAAGTAAAGAAAATTCCTAATTTCGACCCTAATGTATCGCTGTCTGTTTTGTAGAGTGAATGCAAAAAAATTTCTGTTTCTCCATAAGGACCATCAACACACATACGTAATATTTAAACAAAGACTCTAACGTGCAAATACTTATCATCAGCTGCAATACATCAAAACATATATATCACAGGCATTAAAGAGTCAATAATTCTTCCATCTATTCATGAAAACTTGTAGACGATAACAGTTGTGCTATGATTGTCATTAAATATATTATAAGATGGAAACCTAACACTAAAGTTAGTTATTAAAATTTGCATATTATGAATGTTAGCTATAACCTTGATTTGATTTTAACATAGATATGTTGCCTAGTGGTACAATTAAGGAAAAGAAGAAAAAGGTGAGGATTAAGAATGATATCGTATAGTCGATCATTTTCGCATGTTCAAAGTGTAAGGAACTGAAAGAAATTAAACAATATTACAATGATACTCTTATATAGTTTTGTCGCTGATAAAAGTTCAAAGAATCCAGAAGAGTTTATAGTATTTCACTACCTGTTTGTTATTCATTTCAATATATTATGAGTGCAAAGTTTTAATTCTCTTTCGACTTTCTTATGATTCGTATATAGAGGAAAGCTAGCTTGAAGGCACGACGAAAAGTTAACCTCACGGATTGCGTAAAGAAGACTATACCAGATTAAGGCTAAAAGGTTCTCGCCAAATATTTATAATGACACTGTTGGACTTTACAGCTAAAAATTTCTAAAGGGTGTTTCACTAACTAAATGACAGAAGCAGAAGAAGATACAGATAAGATGTTTACCTTCATTATGAACAAAAATGGATCCTTCCCTGCAGTTCCTTGTAGCTGCACATGAATAACCGACCCCACACGACCGGTAGAAGTTGTTCCAACTGTGACACCACGTCTGCATGCATTCCTTCGTTCGTCATTGCTTTGCTCGAACATGGTCACTAATCTCCTATTCACATTCCGTCTGCCAGCCAAGACGCGGCGCCTTTTCTCTCTCAGGGTTGCCAAACACCCTTTGTAACGACCCAAACCCGCTCCGGAGAGTAGGCCGAAACGTCATAATCATGGTGTCATATCAAAGCATAATAAAGGCATAAAGTCATAAGTAATAACATAGAACAAGGTGGAAAGCCGGAATCAAACATCGGCTCCCAATTACGAGATCAACATGAATAACGTAAAAGAAGTCTAAAGGACGAAACATGTGTCCAAGATAGTATAGCACATCAAAATGTCTGCGATAAAAAGAAAGGAAGCTAAATGGGTCACTTCCTAAGCACACACTCTCTCATGCCCAATCTCCCTCTAGATACCTGCCGTATAAGAAAGAGAAAGAAATACGGCTGAGCATAACGCTCAGTGAACGGATATAATAACAATGTAAGTAATAAGTATGAATCCTGGATAATAAGTATAAAGCAGCGGAAAGATCATGAGTGTCATGAGGAAACCTGGAGAATACGTCATGAAGGAATAGGAAATAAACATGTAAAACATGGTAACGTGAAGTCAAAGATGTCATGAGATATCATGGATAGTATAAACATAAATAATAAGGAATGCCCACGAGCTCATATAATCATACATGTCATAATAATAATGTCGTGAATACATGCATATAATAGAGGGGCTGCCTCAACATGTAATAGAGGGGTGACCTCTTATAATAATATGGGTGGAGGGATCAGCTCCAATGTGATGGGATGTAGAGCACACACCAACCAATCACCATGAACGTGTAAACATGTAAACTAGGATGCACCCATACGCCCCTGAATAATAATGGCCAAACATGAAATATAATCTGGTAACATGAAAAGGGACGCCGCGTGAAATCACTCTCAACGCGAAAGAGTCGTGACACAGGTGCCTCATGTGTCACGGTCATGGTACCTCCATGACTAGGTGGTAAGTCATGTAAATCATGGTCATGCGTATATATAGCTCGGGCAATAGAATAAGTCTTGAAATCAAACATGTAAAGGATCATGGCAAAAGACATAAAAATGGGGAAGCATAGCAGTTCTGGGGATGAATCATGAAAAGAAAGAATGTCCTTACTGAAAGGACGGAATATCCGTACCTTATGTCCAGCAGTAACGGAAAGAGATGGATAAGAAGATGGAAGCTACTCCTGCTTAATGCGATCTACATGTTAAAGGACATATATAAGTTACTTGTTCATGATTAAGGTTACTTTCCATTTTTTTTTGTAACTTTCTATTTTTAGTAACTTTCTATAATTAGTATGTTTCCTTGATTAGTACATTCCATGATTAACATATTCCATGATTAGTATTCTTGTTATATTGGGTACTTTCCAAAAATAGCAGCTTCTAAATATAGTAAGTTTCCAAAAATAGACTTTCCTTAATTAACTTTCCATAAATGATAACTTTCCTGATTTAATAAGTTTCCATAATTAAACTTTCCAAAAATAGACTTTCTAAAAATAGACTTTCTAAAAATAGACTTTCCAAAAATAGCAGGTTTCTATATATAGTAAGTTTCCATAAATAGCATGTTTCTATAAATAGCAGGTTTCTATTTCTGTATTTACAATCCAAATCCTTGATCTTACATAATTTACGTAATTAGTCCTTTTAGTTATTAATTTAATTAAACAT
>BQNB010047150.1:0-43298 GCA_026074375.1 Tanacetum coccineum | reverse complement strand
ATAATTAATATTGTGATTATTGTAAAAATTGATATGGTTTGTATTTTCTTGGTTTTTGGATTAACATTTTGCATGAAAAGCTGGTTATTAGAGAAAATAGACAGAGAGTTTTGGTGAGAAAAAGAATTGAGAGAATTGGTGAGAATAAAAACAGAAAGAGAGCTATGTGAAATAAAACAGAAAGAGTGTTTTGGTGAGTAAAAGAATTGAGAGAAATGGTGAGTTGAAAAACAGAAAGAGAGTTTAGACAGAGTGTTTGGAATGGAATTGGAGTTAATGCTGGTGGTCCAAAGTTAATGCTGCTAGACATAAACTTAATACTGATGTTGAAAGTTAATGCTGTTAGGCATAAACTTAATACTACTGGTAAAAGTTAATGCTGCTAGGCATAAACTTACAACTGCTGGTAAAAGTTAATGATGCTAGGCATAAACTTACTACTGTTGTTGAAAGTTAATGCTGCCAGGCATAAACTTACTACTACTGTTGAAAGTTAATGCTGCTAGGCATAAACTTACAACTGCCGGTGCAGTTAATGCTGCAAAGCATAAACTTACTACTGCTGTTGAAAGTTAATGCTTCCAGGCATAAACCTACTACTGCTGTTGAAAGTTAATGCTGCCAGGCATAACTTACTAATGTTGGTGACAGTTAATGCTATTGAGGGTATTTTCATAAATACTTCGATTAAGGGTTTCAATCACTCATTTAATCGATTTCATTCAATCATATACTCTCTAATCACAAACCCTAACTCAATTTCATCATTCATCATCAAAACCCAACACAATGACGACCCTAAAGTTTGCTGATACTCATAACATGGTTGCATTTTTGACTAAACCCGTAGAAAGTGATGGGTTTGAGCAGATAGTGGATTTTCTGAATGCAAATCCTATAAGATATGCACTAACGATCAATCCCACTATATATACTTCGTGCATTCAACAATTCTGGACTACTGTCAAGGTCAAAACTGTTAATGGGTAAGTACAGTTACAAGCCCTAGTGGATGAGAAGAAGATAATCATAACTGAATCAACTGTGAGAAGAGATCTTCAACTAGAAGATGCTGAAGGTGTTGATTGTCTACCCAATGATACCATCTTTGAACAGCTTACACTGATGGGGTATGAGAAAATTTCTCAGAGCTTACTTTCTATAAGACATTCTTTTCCCCACAATAGAAATTTCTGATTCACACTATTTTACAATTCTTAAGTTCTAAGACTACTGCATGGAATGAGTTTAATAGCACTATGGCATCTTCAATCATATGTTTAGCTACAAACCAAAAGTTCAACTTTTCAAAATACATTTTTGAAAGTATGGTGAAGAACTTTGATAATGTAGGAAAAATGTTAATGTATCCAAGGTTTGTACAAGTCTTTTTGGATAAGCAACTGGAAGGGGTGTCAAATCATAATAGGATTTATGTTACACCCTCTCACGGTAAGAAGATATTTAGGAATATGAGAAGGGTAGAGAAAGGTTTTTCTGGAAAGGGACACACCATTATTCCAAACAATGGTGGTACAAGCTCAAGCAGAAATGGGTAAAGGTTCAGCAAATCCCACTGATCCTCATCACACACCCACCATTATTCAACCATCAACATCTCAACCTCAAAAGAAACAAAGACCTAGGAAGCCAAAGAGAAAGGACACTGAGATACCTCAGTCTAATGGTCCTAAAGACATGTAGCAGATGAGGCTGTCAATGAGGAGATAGATGACATTTTAGAAAGGGCTGCCACTACTGCTACTAGCTTAGATGCAGAGCAGGATAGGGGTAACATCAATAAGACTCAATCCAAGGCAACACCTAATAAAGCTAGTTCCCAAGGAACTACTTCAGGTGGTGGTCCCAGGCGCCAAGAAACCATGGGGGATACTATTTCTCAAATTAGGTTTGAGAATGTATCTAAAACATCTAATGATCTACTACTCGCAAGAGGTAATACACTTCGAAGTGGTGAGGATAGTCTGAAACTTAATGAATTGATGGAACTATGTACAAATTTACAACAAATGGTTCTTGATTTAGAGACTACAAAGACCACTAAAGCTAATGAGATTGCATGTTTGAAAAGGAGAGTCATGAAGCTAGAGAGGAGGAATAAGTCAAGAACTCATGGGCTTAAAAGAATGTACAGAGTTGGTTCATCAAGAAGGGTTTAATCCTCTAAAGATGAAGATTTTTGTAAGGATGCATCCAAACAGGGAAGGAGGATAAATGCTATTGATGATGATGAAGACATTACCCTGGTCAATGTTCACACTGATGAAGATATGTTTGATGTTAATGACTTAGATGGAGATGAGGTAATTGTTGACAATGCCAGTACAATTCCAGTTAGTGCTGCTACAACTACAACTACAACAACTGCTATAATAACTGATGTTGAAGTTACTTTAGCTCAAGCACTGGCAGAGTTAAAGAGTGTAAAACCCAAGGCTGTTAAGATTGTGATACAAGAACCAGAGCAGGGTACAACTACAACAACACCTACAACAATAATATTTGTACCAAAACCTTCACATGACAAAGGCAAAGGGATTATGATTGAAGAGCCTATGGTGGAACAAGTGAAGCCTATGAGGAGGCTTAAATAGATAAGACTTGATGAAGAACTTGCCTTCAAGCTACAAGCTAAAGAAGAAGAAGAAAGACTTGCCAGAGAAAAAGCTCATCAAACTGAAGAAGCCAACATAGCTTGGGATGATGTTCAGACTAAAATTAAAGTTGATTATCAGTTGGCTCAAAGACTACAAGCTCAAGAGCAAGAAGAATTGATTGATGAAGAAAAGGCAAGATTGTTTGTACAATTCTTAGAGCAAAGAAGAAAAACATTTACAGCTAAGAGAGAAGAAGAGAAGAGGAACAAACCACCAACAAGAGCTCAACAAAGGAGTATCATGTGTTCTTATCTGAAAAACATAGAAGGATAGAAGCCCAAAAATTTGAAGAACAAGTCCTTTTCTAATATTTAAGAATTGTTTGACAAAGCAATGAAAAGGGAAAATACCTTTGTTGACTACAGAACTGAGTTGGTAGAAGAGAGTTCCAAGAAAGCTGAAGCAGAGATAGCATAAGAGAGCAGTTCAAAGAGAGCAGGAGATGAGATAGAACAAGAGAATGCAAAGAAGCAGAAGGTGGATAAGGATAAAAAATAGCAGAGCTTCAGAGTCTAATAGAAGTTGTTTCTAATGATGAAGAGGAAGTAGCAATTGATGTTGTACCTTTAGCTACTAAGCCTCCAACTATTAAAGTTTGAAGAACAAGTCATTTGCCAATATTTAAGAATTGTTTGACAAAGAAATGAAAAGGGTGAATACCTTTGTTGACTACAGAACTGAGTTGGTGGAAGAGAGTTCCAAGAAGGCAGAAAAACTGAGTGGAAGTGAATTTAAGGGAAAGTGAAGCTGAGTTGGTGGAGGGTTAGTTAAAGAGAGCATAAAAGAGCTAGAACAAGAGGTCACTAAAAAGCAAAAGGTAGATGATGTTCAAGAAAACACACTGATTGAAGTGGATACTGATCAAGAAGCAGGCTAAGATAAAGAGCTTAAGAAATTGTTCATAATTATGAGGAAGTAGCAATTGATGTATTCTTTGGCTGTTAAGTCTCCAAGATTTGTTGACATGGGAAAGATCATAAAGAAGGAAGAAAACCTTATTCTAGATAATTCAGGGCTGCTGGAAGTTTAAAGTGTACTTAGTTTTTAGTTATATGCTCAAAAGCTTTGACATGGATAAGATTTCTGGAAATCTCGTGGAAATTGGTTTTAAAAGGCTAAGCATGGGGTAACAATGGCCAGAAAAGGGAATATGAGTGAGAGTGCTATAGGGTTAATCTAAAGTAAAGGTGATGTTTGAACCTTAAGTGTAGAAGATACATGTCTAGAGGAATCAATAGGATTACAGAGTGTTAGGATTGGAAAATATAATGGTTCGCTTATAGGAGTTTATCTTTAAAGGATGCAAACTTATGCACATTTCATATGTGGTTAGAAAAGAGATATACCCTTACACCTGCTACAAATACTGATATGTTAAACAAAGAAGCCAATGTGATTAATTTCAGTGAAATGGTATATCAGCTTCTTAAACTTCTCACAAAATAGCTTAAGAATCAATGAAGTGTTTGGAAGCATCCTCCTGGTGATTAATGAAGCTTTTAATAAAGAAACTTGAGATTTTGAGATGAATATCAAGTTTACGAGAGGATTGTTGGGATTAAAAGCCTTCTTGAAGTTACTGTTGCTAAGTTAATGTTGCTGGTGTATTAGTTACTACTACTGGTGTTAAAAGTTAATGTTGCTAGTATAAAAGTTATAACTGCTTAAAGATTAAGACTGCTGAAAGAGTTTCTACTGTCAGAGAAAGGTTAAAGACAGAAGAAAAGATAAAGATTGTTTGGAGATCAAGATTACTTACATGATAAGTATTAGTTATTTATAGAATAGATCATAGAGAATATTCTAAGTCTTAGGAATATATTGTAAATCGACTATGACTCCTTGGTGTATAAAAGGAGGTCCTATGGTATAGAAAAATATATGGTTGTGTGTGTTTTACGATTTGATAAGTGTTATTCATAGCTTTAAGGTTTTGTAACCCTAATACTAGGAGAGTATTCATATTATTCTTAATAATATTGAAGCTTTTATTGTTTGTTGAATTGTGATTTGTGATACTGTTTCATTAAGAATCTTTTAATATTAAAGAATTAGATTCCGTATCATCTTCTATACACTTAACAAAGTTTTTCTAGGTAGTTGGTGTTAGATTTATCTAACATAAACTTAAAACCTTAAACAAGCTTAAGGAACTCGATCTATTAAAGAGGGATCCGACAAGAGGTATCCTACAACTAGGACAACATGACGGTATATCTAAACCCATTGATCGGTTAAGTCTTCACACTACCACTACCTCGACCCTTCCTTGGTCTCATGATCTTGCCCTTTGTGACCCAAATTGGCAAAAGGCTATGTTAGATAAATATAATTCTTTAATTACTAGATATGTGTACATGGGTTTTGTGTTCGTCTAGTACATAAATCTTGTGAGATCTATGTGGCTTTTCAGGCATAAGTATCGTTAATGAGGTGTCATTTTATACACTATTTCAGGGTCATTTAAACCCCTAAATCATGCAAATATGCCTAGATTATGTGCTTAATCGTTTGTTTTCAGTTTTTTTAGCACTTGGATGGGCATTTGGAGGAAAATATACAGTGTCTTTCGGCTTATTTTAGAGAAGGAAACGGAACAGATTATAGACCTACACCAAATTCTCTTGAAGAATCGTACCATAGAGCGTCGGTGACAGGCATCGTTGGCATAAAGCTCCAATATTATTGATAATAATACGAATACTCTTACAGTATTAGGGTTACAAGAACCTTGAAACTATGACTCTATGATAGAATTTTAAAAACTTATTTGTAACTATATGCCCCATGACCTCCTTTTATACAATAAGAGGTCCTAGAAGGCTTACAACAACTTGCATAATACTCTAATCAGTTCTAGATCTAGATCTAACTTTACATGTATTCTAATCTAAAAACTGACATATTCCTATACAGATAACCCATGATGATAGCCCATGCTGTGCTCTGATTAGCACTAAGCAGTACTAACTCATACCATGTGTACAACACTAAGCAGTACTAACTACACTGGCAGTACTAAGTCTTCATCCAGCTGTCTTAAGTCTTCTAGCAGTACTAAGTTACACTGGCAGTACTAAGTTTCCTCCAGCAGTACTAACTTAGTCTGGCAGTACTAAGTTTCCTTCAGCAGTCTTAAGTTAGTACTGGCAGTACTAACTTACACTGGCAGTACTAACTCTTGGTCTTGGCAGTACTAAGTGTGTAGACATTTAAATCCCAACAGTGATAGCATTACCTTTGTCTTTTACTTCAAATTACAATACTGCAATCTTTTCCTCATAGACAACTTCATTTTTCTGATGAACAATTAATTGTGCTTCTACAGATTTTAGGCCTAACTGATAAGCTATAATTTCTAGATTAGCCTTATTAAGAGTTTTGTCTCTGTTCATTAAACTGTTTTTGAAGTTTTTCATATGTTTTAGCATAGTTTTTAACAAGATTGTACCTCTGTGTCAGATCCTAAAGTGTAAGCCATGAGAGAAAATTTAGTTGGTTCGTCTTGAGCTACATAACTCCAGTCATATCCTAATCCATCTTGGACAATCAAAGCATTGTCTTGTATAACTAATGCATCAGAGGTCTCCACTGGTACAGTCTTTTTGTTGTTGTCCCTGCTCCTATACCTTGCATCTCCATTCCTGTTCCCTTGATTTCTTGGTGCTCTACACTCCCTTACCAAATGGCCTCTTCTATGACAGTTAAAGCATTCAACCTTGGTTTTGTCAAAACCTATAGGTTTTTTGCTATTGAAGTTTAACTTCCAGTCTTCTTAGAAAAATCACTTAACCCTATAGAAAGCATGACCACTTGCCATTTATGGTCCATTTCTTTTCAAATCATTCATGATTCATATCTGCTCTAGGTCTTCATAATCCAGTTGTAGACTATTTGACTGATTAGCAAAGAATGAGAATATTAGATCATCAGTATATGATGATGAAGAGGCTTATTCCCGAGAATTATAACCTGATGCAGTAGAAACACTATTAGCATTATTAACTTCATTACTGCTGCTAGTGTCATTTGCAGAGACAAAAGCCACATTATGAGAGTTTGAAGATGATCCAGAGGAACCTTTGATATCAGCTTCAAACATTTTAGGGTTATTGTATAGTTTCATATCCAAATCATCTATACCATCTTTTATTCTTCATAATAAGACTACATTGTTCCATGATGAGGTAGAGCTTCTTAAAATTTCTGATTTGCTCTTCATTAGACAGCCGTTTACCATGGAACTTCTAGAAGGGTTGATAAGTGTTTTTGAAACCTATCATTGCTTTCTCTAATCTTCTGTGGTCAGATACAGAAAAAGTTTTCAAAATTGTTGCTTTTTAAGAATTCGTCTGGCATTTTTTAGATTCAACATTGCGCCAAACCTACTCTTGATAGCAGCCACAAAAGACTTTACATTTCCTTGATTGTATGGTAACCTCAGTTGATTACTCAATCGAATAGCCACAAAGCATAATGCTTAGCTTTTTGTCTTTTTGTCTTGCCAATATAGCTTGAGGCTGGTCTTGGAGGTACATTCAGTTTTCAACACTTTCTCATCTTTTGTTGTTTGTACAGGTTCATCAACCATTTCATGATTACTTTGCCACAAGCATAATCTGAGTGTTGTGAGGTATGCTCCATCCTCAGCTCCAAAGGGTATATTCACCCTTCTTGGCATAGGAAGTTGTACAGTAGATAATATTTAAGGAGATTCCACTAGTGTATTTGTGGTGCAGGTTCTTCACCGGACATTTGTATTAATAGGTAGAGATTGGATCTAAATATGAGTTCTTTTTATTCAGAGTTTCTTCTACAAGTCTGATACCCTATGTGGTTCCCAATAAAATAGATCTTCTTAGTGTTAAGCTTAGTTAACTTGGATTATCAAATTAATTAGGTGAGAAACTATGATTATGAATGCTACAAGTTATGCGGAATCTAACTTGTAATATTAAGAAGAACAATGTAAACAAAACTTTGAATATATTGATTGCAAATATTCTGATTAGGTTACAGAATAACTAACTATAAAATATTGTATATTTCTACTAACCATGCCGTATGGTTCCTTTTATACACTAAGGAAAACCCTACTGGGCTTACAAAACTCGTCAAGTGATCATGCATATCTATTCCTAATAAAACTCATGCATATCACTTTAGCAGTACTAACTATATAACTAACAGTACTAACTATTATACTAACAGTACTAACTATACTAGGAGTACTAACAATGTACTAGCAAGTTATAACCTAACTATACTAGCTAGTATAACATACTTAGTCGTTTTCTTGAAATAAGCTGAGCTAGTTACAAAATGTATTGGAAGTTTAGTACTAACTTTTGTGTTGATAGTACTAAGTATGTAGACATTTAATTCCTAACAGTCCCTAAGCTCATAATAGAAGCCAAGAATAAAGAAAAAGGAACCCTTGGAGTCGTTACTAGGTGTACGAACCTGAAAACCCCATTTTGACCCATTTTTAGCTCAATTAAGCTCAATAATCGTGTGCATAATGTTTATAATATTGTTTTATTATGTTCATAATACTTTAAGATCATATATGAATCTTGTTAAAGCCTCTTGATCTCAAACCCATGCGGTTTTTGGTAAAAAACCCTAAAAATGTACCCGTTTTAATTTTCTAGCCAACGAATCCTTTTTCTAAACTTTTGTTACGTTAGAACATCTTATTTTTGTTTATTCTAATAAGCTATAACCTGTGAATATCATTTGGAATCCTAAAATAAGCTTGCATGGCTTTTTGGACTTGTTTTGTAAATTATTTCCATGCAAGGGGTATATATCGTAACTTTCTAATATTTATAACTAAAGGGGCTGAAAATGTCCTTATTCTAAATTTATAACTATAAGGACCTATCTTGCCAAGTTCCAAAGTCAAAGGTTTAAATTATGTATACTTTATATATTAATGGACTTACTAAAACTTGTATAAAAGTTTATAAACAATGGTATATATTGCCATCTTTTACAAAACTTATAATATAAAAATAATATTTTTTATATAAATTATAAAAATATAATATTAATATTTATAAAAACCCGATCTTATAAAAACGACACATAATGTTATAATCAAACGATCGACGCATTATAAAACAATTACGTTATATATTTAACGTAATTTATCATCGACTAACTTTTGAAGAAACTTAAAATTTTATTGTATCACGTTACTAGGGAGCTTCATGTGAGGAGTTTCATTTGGGTATACGTTTTGACGAGTTTGCTGAATTTACGATTTAAAGTGTCTGGCTCCTTCATTAAATAAAAAAACGTTTTTTTTTATTTTTTCTACTTGACCTCTGAATTATGTGGCCGCCGAACAGTGATGCAAATATTTCCATACATTAATAAATCAAGTTACTTCGTTAAACTCTATAAAGGTTTTTGAAACATAAACCATCACACTAAGACTTGACATATTACTCCAGGTTGTGTGACGAAGCAGTTACTTTCACTTTATATACTTTTGCCATCAATCGGATTTCCCCTGTTAAGGTGAGTTCATAGCCTCGCATTTTAAATCTTCTAATGTTTCATAAACCCGCGAGGGGGATACATGCTATAAACCATGAATACGAGTATTTTTCAATGTATGCTATCTGTGTATTATTGCCTAAGTCCTTACTTTTGCATTAAGACCCCCACCCACTATCATGAACCGTTAATTACTTTTCGGAGTAAGAGCGAATGCTGTGAATAGATCTATTTGGGACCGAGCTTCCCCGTTGGTATACCTATACTTTCTGGTAACCAATCGCACTTCATTTAAAAAACTATGCGGGTGTTTGGCAAAGGCACCCGTTGGGGTAACTTATTGTGATTATTGATTATCTCAAGGTCTCGGTGCATGAGCTTAGGGTAATAATACTGTTTTCTATAATAATTATACTCATTGCAATTATTACACTTATGGGTGTATAACAATGTAACCCACTATTGAACTTGTATTCAAACTGTTTATCATAAACCTATGAATATCACTCAACCATTGTGTTGACCTTTTTAGCATGTTTATCTTAGGGATTTGAGCAACTTTTTACACGGAGTGGCACGAATTTGAAGTTGGCTAAACTGTTATCATTCAAACTTTATGTTTTCATGTAGATTTTGGGACCTCTGTTTGTAAAAACTCTGATGAAATAATGAATGATAACTTATCTTTTAAAAATGTCTCTTTTGAGTCGTTTTCTAAGATTATGACTGTTGTACTATGAAATAATACCTCATATTAGCTTCCGCTGCTATATGTCAAAAATGGGGGTGTTATAGATTGGTATCAAGAGCCACAGTTATAGAGAACAAGGTTAAAACCTTAACAATAACTACTTTTCTTTTTCCATCCAAGAAAGTCCTCCGTGCCACTACATCTTCCGGAATAGTATGTAAAGTACATAACTATTTACTATTATATAAATAACTTATGTTCATTTACCACTGGGTTGTTAATAGAGGATGTCTTCTCCCAGCCACACCTATCTTCCAATATGGAGGATGCTTTTTCCTCTTAATTTCTTGACTATTATCCCGCTTCCCGGGTGACTATGTCTCAGCTTCACCGGGAAAAACTTATTCTAGCTCTTCAAATAACTCATTTGGTTTAGTTCCAATAGCTTCACCAACTCTTTCACTTTTTCATGATTGCCCTATATGAAGGTCATCATGCTACTATACTATGGCTTAAAGAATTAACTATTCCACCACCAATACTATTGTGCCTCCATCTTTCAATGCATCTCTAATTATTTAATCCTCAAGAATTCTTTTCTTCCTAAGGGAATTATTGCCACTTAAGAAACGAGTCGTGACATCATCCTCCTCTACTTCTTTTTTTGCCCCTACCTCAAAGAATTTGAGATAGGAGAAAGCTCTTACGTAAGACATTTGGAAAGTCCGAGAGAGCAAATTAAGGAAACTTTGAATCACCTAGATGAACTCTCTCTCGATCGTATTAAGCACATAGAAGACAAAATAGAAGGTATTGGAAATGGCCGGGTGATCATACAACAAGATTTTGACAATCTTGAAGCTGAACTCTGAGAGTTTCGTGCTCAAATTACTAAACTTCAAAGGAAGCAAATGGGAAATAACAGCACGATTGCTCTGGCTTGCTTCAGGATTTCTAATCTAGAACAAATCATTGAAGAAATCCAAGTCTGTCACCAAGCAGACAAGGAAAGTCTTCTGAATGCAATCTATGAACATAAGAAAGCCTTAGGAGGAAGGACCATGGACTCTACTAGATTAGATACTAGTTATAGCTTTTGATAGAACCTAGCCACGGGATGTGTGGTATAAATAACAACACTTGTCAAATTTTGACTATGTACAGTATAAAGGCAAGTCGTTCATGATATAATATAATTGTGATCCCGTTTCATATTCATTCTGTATCCTATATTTCATCTCCGTCTTCATCATTATGAATCATACCATGACTTCTAAATAAATCATAGATACTTATTTGATATGAATTATCTATGATATCACTATTGTGACAATGTTTATTTTTGAACCTTATGCATTTTAAGGAAAGAATTGTGATATCATTCTTATTACGTGTTGTCTTAGGTTGATAGAATGCCTCCCAAAAGGACGTCAACATCTGAAGCACCAGCCATGACTCAAGCTGCCATCAGTTTTCTACCTTCACCCATTTACCTTCAACAACATTACACCATAACTAAAAACTAGTTGCTGATAGTGTTTTCGCAGCTCTGGAAGCACAAGCCGCTAACATGAAAAATATTGATAAAACCACCAGACCAAGAGAAGCTCATGTAGCAAGAAAGTGTAGCTACAAAGAGTTCATGAGCTGCCAACCTATCAATTTCAAAGGTACGAAAGGAGATGTCGGACTTATCCGCTAGTTTGAGCGAACTGAATCAGTGTTTTCCCATAGCAACTGTACCAAAGACTGCAAGGTAAAGTTTGCTACTGGTACTTTAACTGAAGAAGCTCTATCCTGGTGGAATTCTTTTGCCCAACCTATTTGGTAAGAAAAAAGCTTACAAGATTACCTGGGTTGAATTCAAGTAGTTGTTGATAAAGAAGTATTGTCCCCGAACTGAAGTCTAGAAGATGGAAGACGAATTTTACTCTTTGACTGTTAAGGTTTATTTTTTATTTTAGATTGTTTTATAGTAGTGGGAGGAAGGGGAATGATCTCAAGGATATGTGTGAAGATTTTCAGGAATGGCAACTTATGTCCCACTTTTGGTTAGCCAGATTCTGAAGAAAATGATGGAAGTTTTTTCGGGGGATTGCCTCAAGTTATTGAAAGGGAATGTTATCGCTCTAAACCTCAAACTCTAGAGGAAGCTTAACATAGCCTAGAGGGCTAATGGATCAGGTAAACAAAGCACACTCCGGTTGCATTTATCAAGTGGATCACAAACGAAAGTTTGACGGACAGAGAACTTTCAATCAACATCAAATACCGTAACATCAACACCAACATCCATTCAATAAATCACCAACCACAACAGAAAAGTAGACAGGAAACCTTCGTTCTTTGGTGTCACTCCAATGATGGATAACAATGGTATATTGGAAACCGTCCCTTGTGTAAGAAATGCACTCTGCATCACACAGGACCTTGTACTGTTAAGTGTAATACTTGTAACAAGGTGGGCCATCTGACCAAGAACTGCAAAAACAAAGGGCCAGCCACTGGAAGTAATCTGCTACCAGTGACAGTTACTTGTCATGCCTGTAGAGAGAAAGGGCATTATGCAAATCAGTACCGAAAGACCACCAACAACAATTCCTAGGGAAAAGCCATACATGTTGTGGATAGGAAATACTCACCAAGGGACACGAACGTCAGTTAGGAAATGTTCTTCTAAACCAACATCTAGCTAGAGTATTATTTGATTCTGGAGCCGATAAAAGTTTTGTATCCATATCTCTTGCTTCTATGCTAAATATTTCACCCATTACAATAGATACCATTTATAATATCGAAATGGCTGACAGAAACTTAGTAAGCACAAACACCGTTATTCAGGGTGCAACTCTGACTTTGTTAAACCAACCTTTCAAAGTGATTTAGGCCAATAAATCGGTTGGTGTTGCGGACGTCGTCATTGGTATGGATTGGTTATCCAAGTATCATGCTAGAATTATTTGTGACAAGAAAGTCATCCACATCCCATCTCAAAGGTTGGAAGCTTTGATCATCCGTGGTGACCAAAGTAAACGACTAAAATCTCATATCGCTGTATAAAAAACGAAAGATTTTTATCCCGAGGTGTCAAGTTTTCGTAATAATCTATGTAATGGAAGAAGTCAGACAAGAAGATAGTAAGATATCCGGTATCAAGAATTTCCAAAAGTTTTTCCTGAAGATCTACCTCGCCTTCCTCCTGTTCTCCAAGTAGAATTCCAAATCGATCTAATTCCAAGAGCGGTACCTGTAGCCCGAGCACCTTATAGATTAGCTCCTTCAGAAATGCAGGAACTATCTAACCAACTTTAAGAGTTAGCAGACGAGGTTTTATTCTGACCAAGTACTTCACCTGGGGAGCTCCTGTCTTATTGTCAAAAGAAAGCCGGATCTTTCAGAATATGTGTTATCAATTACCGGGAGTTGAACAAACTTACGTAAAGAATCAGTTACCCATTACCCAGGATTGATGACTTATTTAACCAACTTCAAGGTTTGAGTGTCTACTCGAAGATTGACTTAAGATTAGGCTATCATCAACTGAGAGTCAAGGATGAAGATATTCCCAAGACTGCTGTCCAGAACAAGATACAGACACTATGAATTTCAAGTAAATGCCTATTTTGGTTTAACTACGCGCTGCTGTATTCATGGATTCATGAATGTTATGTGTAAACATACTTGGATTAAATTTGTGATAGTGTTTTCATCGAGAATCTTTCCTCTACTCTCGTAACAAGGAAGAGCTCGCAATCATTAAGAATATTCCTAGAATTATCTCAGAAGAGAAGTTGTATGCCAAGTTCTCCAAATGTGATTTTTGGATCCATATCGTGCAATTTCTTGGGACACTTTAATTAATAATCAAGGACTTCATGTTGACCCCGCCAAGATTGAAGCAGTTAAGAATTGGACATCTCCTACTACACCCACATAAATACGTCAATTCTTAGGACTCGCCGGTTATTATCAGAGATTTATCAAAGATTTCTCGAAGATTGTAAAGTCATTGACTTAATTAACCCATAAAAACAAGAAGTATATCTGGGGAAAAGACCAAGAGTCGGCTTTTCGACTGCTAAAACAGAATCTACGTGAAGCTCTAATCTTAGCAATTACAAAAGGAAATGATGATTTTGTTATTTACTGTGATGCATCCCATCAAGGTCTGGAGCGGTGTTAATGCAAGGAGAGAAGGTTATTGCATATGTATCCTGACAACTTAAGCCTAATGAAGAAAACTATACCACTCATGATCTCGAATTAGGAGCACTAATGTTCGCTCTTAAAATTTGGAGACACTATCTGTATGGCACCAAATGTACCATGTTCACTGATCATAAAAGTCTTCAGCATATCCTTGATCAAAAAGAGTTGAACATGAGACAACGCCGTTGGCTAGAATTGCTTGCAGATTACGATTGTGAAATTCGCTACCATCCTGGAAAGGAAAATGTTATGGCAGATGCCTTAAGCCGGAAGTAACGAATCAAACCACTCCGAGTTAGATTATTAGTTATGACCATTCATCCAAATTTACCATCACAAATTCTCAAAGCTCAAACTGAAGCTCTCAAAGAAGAAAACATCAAGGTGCTAAAGTTGGTTACCACTCTTTGGTAATTTGAGAGACTTGATCATGCATGAGTCTCATAAATCGAAGTATTCCATTCACCCAGGTTCTGACAAGATGTATCAAGATCTAAAGAAACTCTATTAGTGGCCTAATATGAAGGCAATCTTCGTTGAGTATGTTGGCAAATATTTAACATGCTCTAGAGTTAAACCAGAATGTTAGAAGCCATCCGGCTTACTGGTACAACCAGAGATTCCTATGTGGAAGTGGGAGAGAATAACAATGGATTTCATCACAAAACTACCCAAAACCTCAAACGGACTATGACACGATTTGGGTCTTTGTCGAGTCGTTCTTTACCAAACTGACAAATCTCATCCCTACCGGAGAGGACAGATTGTTATGGTACACCCCCTCTACAGGTTATACATATAATAGAAATTGTCTCCTAGGCATGGAGTGCCGTTATCTATCATCTGGATTGTGACATGTCAGTAGTCATTTCACATCCAGATTCTGGAAATCATTGCAGAATGCTTTAGGTACTCAATTAGACATGAGTACGGTATATCATCCTAAAACTGATGGGCAAAGTGAAAGGACCATCCAAACACTTGAAGACATGCTTCGAGCCTGTGTTATAGATTTTGGAAAAGGATAGGAACTTACCATTGGTAGAATTCTCATACAATAACAGTTACTATGCTAGTATCAAGGCAACACCATTCGAGGCACTTTATGGTAGAAAGTGCAGATCACCTGTTTGCTGGGCCGAAGTTGGAGATGTTCAACTTACAGGACCAGAAATAATCCATGAAACCACTGAAAAGATAGTGCAGATTCGACAACGTTTGCAAGCTGCAAGAGACCGGCAGAGAAGTTATGCCAATATAAGACGAAAGCCTTTAAAATTTCAAGTTGGAGATCATGTTATGTTGAAATTATTACCTCGTAAAGGTATCATCCAATTCAAAAAACGAGGAAAGCTTAACCCTCAGTACATTAGACCATTCAAAATCCTTGAACGGATTGGCCCAGTGGCATATAAACTATAGCTTCTTGAAGAGCTCAGTAATGTTCACAGTACTTTCCACATTTCTAATCTAAAGAAATGCTTATCTGACGAATCCCATGTTATTCCAATGAAAGAGCTTCGACTTGATGACAAACTCAACTTTGTGGAAGAACCAGTAGAGATTATGGATCGAGAAGTCAAGCAACTGAAACAAAGTCGTATTCCTATAATCAAAGTAAGATGGAACTCTAAAAGAGGACCAGAATTTACATGGGAACGCGAAGATCAAATTTGTGCCAAATATCCACATCTGTTTTCAAACACCACACCGGCATCCAACTAAATCTCGGGACGATATTTTTTTAAGGGAGGTAGACTATCACAACCCGCAATTTTCATCAATGTAAATATCTATCTATTAAATTAGATGTACTGTAATATCCATCTATTATATATATACCACCTTTCTACAGGGAAATTTTTGCTTTATCTCATTATGCAACATAACTTGCATCTCTAAAGTAAACGAGCTCAATAACCTCTACCAATGCCATCTCTATCTATGTTTATATCATGTAAACATCCGAATATGTAAACTACATTATCCATTTAACATACTTTTCGAAACATTATTTCAAAACAAGCATTAAACGTTAATGTTTACATCAAAACCCTAATTATATGTAACGTATACATATAAAATGAATGTACAAGCCTTTAAAGCATGTGTACAAGTATCATAGCACAACATTTGAATATTTTTTCCCTCCTAAATCAAGTTACAACTTTCTAAAGCTCAGTGTACAAGTCAATAATGCAAGAAAGTCAAATTAGGTCATTTTACCTCCTAAATCACTTTGGTTTCTTACCATCACTTTAACACAAGGTACAAGCACTTAATGCACAATATCTAAACACTAAATCTAACCCTAATTCGTTCTAAAACCCTAATATAAAACCCTAAACCCTAAACGAAAGCCTAAAACCCTAATTTTAATTTAAACCTAAAACTAAACCCTAAAACTTAAAACTAAGCCCTAAACCTTAATCCTAAACCCTAAACATTAATCCTAACTCTAATCCTAAACCAAAAATCCTAACCCGAAATAAAACCAAAAATCCTAACCCGAAACCCTAAACCAACTCGACACCCTTTTTACTTTATTTTTACCCATTTTATACCCAAGCTACTACCCTAGCACCTCCATGACCTCACCCTTATGTCTCCAAGTAGCTTACAAGCACCTCTATCACCTCTCTTTGTCACCAAGCAAAAGAAAGCACCTCCATCACCCTTGTGGTTAGTCGTGGCCTTCAAACACCCCTCCACCTCTTATATCTAGTTCCTAGCTCTAAATACTCATGCTATAGCCTTCAATAGTCATTACCTATGACTCTTGGCCACTACTACAAGCTCTAAACTTAGGCACCAAGGTTTTCGAGTACTATATATATGCATACATACACATACATTTCATTCACACCTCAAATTTCATCATACACTCAAATGGAGTTCTAACTCAGACCAAGAAGGATCAAGCGAAATCCCTAAGCTCAAAATAGAAGCCAAGAGTCAAGAGAAAGGAACCCTTGAAGTCGTTACTAGGCGTACGAACCTGAAAACCCCATTTCAACCCATTTTAGCCCATGTGATTTTTATTAAAACCCTAAAAATGACCCGTTTTAATTTTCTAGCTAACAAATCCTTTTTCTAAACTTTTGTTACTTTAAAACATCTTATATCATTATGAACTCTTGTGTGAAGCTTTGAATCCTCAACCCAGTGTTTTTTTATTTAAAACCCTAAAACGACTCGTTTGATTTCTAGCTAAAGAAATATTAATTATCGTTATTTCAATATTATTTAATGCGGCTTTTTCAAACTTTTGTTTATGTTAGAACATCTTATTTTATCTTATGCTAATAACTATAACATGCAAATGATCAATTTTGTCATCTATAAAAAAAACTTGCCATGGCTTTTTGAAATTGTATTTGCAAATATTTCCATCATAGGGGTAATATCGTAACTGTTCTGAAACTTATAACTAAAGGAGCTGAAAATGTCTTTATTCTAAAGTAATAACTACAAGGCCTATTTTCAAGTTTCAAAGTTAAATGATACAATATATATATTATATATATAAAAGGACAAAAGTTGAAAAGGTTCTATAAACCAAGGGATATATTGCCCAATTTGAAATTAAAAATATAAAATAGACATATTTTTATATAAAATATAAAAAGATATATTAATTAATATGAAACTCGATTTATTAAAGAACCTAACACATTTATCGTTATTAATCATAAATCGACCATTATTTCATTATATATTTAACAAAATTATCATCCACTAACTTTTGAAGAAAACTTAAAATCTTATCGTATCACGTACTAAGAATTCATATGAAGGGTTTCATTTGAGTTTTCATTTTGACGAGTTTGTTGGGTTTACGATTTAAAGTGCCCTGGCTCCTCAAACGATACTACATGGCCTCTGAATTATGATAGCCCGAACAGCGATACAATATTTCCATAATTTAATAAATCAAAGATATACGTTAAACTTTATGAAGTTTTGAAACATAAACTATCACACTAAGACTTGACATATCACCCCAAGTTGCGTGACGAAGCCGTTACTTTCACTTGATATACTTTTGCCATCAATCAGATTTCCCTATACTGTTAAGGTGAGTTCATAGCCTCACTTTTAAATCTTCTATTTCATAAACCCGTGAGGGGGATACATGCTATAAACCATGAATACAAGTGTTTTCTAAATGTATGCTATCATGATATATTATTGCATCTGTTGTCTAAGTCCTTTTATGCTAAAAGACCCCCACCATCATGGACCATTAGATTGCTTGACGACAGTACATGCTTTAATTGAACGCGATATTGTGAATAGGCCTATTAGGATTGACGAATCCCGTTTGTGTTAGCCGGATAGGTAACCAAACGCACTATATTTGAAACTCATAGGTATATGGCAATTACCTACACGGGGGCCATTATCTTTATATATATCATTATTGATATATACACTAGTCAGTTTGAGTGCCATGAGCTTAGACGCAATAATACTGTTTTCTATAATAATTGTACTCATTGCAATTATTACACTTATGGGTGTATAACAACAGACAAACGAACCCACTCTTATGATGACTTGTATTCACACTATTTATTATAAACCTATGAATTTCACTCAACTATTGTGTTAACCTTTTTAGAATGTTTATCTCATGTAACTGAACATCTTATGGCACGGAGTGGCACGGAGTGGCACAGACTTGAAGATGGCTAAACTGTTATCATTCAAACTTTATGTTTTCATGTAAATTTTGGGACCTTTGTTTGTAAAAACTCTGATGAAATAATGAATGATAACTTATCTTTTAAAAAATGTCTCCTTTCGAGTCATTATTTATGATTATGACTGTTTGAACCTATGAAAAAATACCCAAAAAACAAATTAAGCTTTTGCTGCTATATGTAAAAAAATGGGGGTTTATAGATTGGTATCAGAGCCATGGTTATAGAGAACAAGGTTAAAACCTTAACTATAACTACTTTTCTTTTTCCATCCAAGAAAGTCCCACTACATCTCCTGAATAGTATGTAAAGATACATAACTATTATACTATTATATAAATAACTTATGTTATTTAGTACTGGGTTGTTAACAGAGTGATGTCTTCTCCCAACCATCCTACTTCCGATATTGAGGATGCTTTTTCCTCCAACTTTCCGGACTTTATCCCGGCTTCCCCCTGACTATGTCTCAGCTTCACCAGGAAAAACTTATTCTAGATCTTCAAATAACTCATTTGGTCTAGTTCCAATAGTTTCACCAACTCTTTCACTTTTTCATGATGACCCCTATATGAAGGTCATGCATGCATATTATGCTAAAGAATCACCTATTCCACCACCAACTATTATGCCTCCATCTTTGGTATGTGTTTAAATACACATACTTTTGTCCATTAAAAATGAGCTTAAATGACCAAAACGTACCAAAAATACTTTGTATTTGTATGTTTTGTATTTGCATTGTGCAGGAAACGGATATCCGAGAAAAGGACAAAAAACGAAGCCAAAACGACAAAAACCGAGCACGAAATGTGAAGAGCGTGAAAAGTCAAAGTCAACCGAAGCCAAAGTCAAAAAGTCAACAAAAGTCAACCTCGAGAAAGTCAATGGTCAAAGCCGAGCCAAAACCGAAGAAATATTAAATGGGCCCACCCCGACCCATCTAATGGGCCGGGTCAACCCATTTATACACTACAAGAAAACCAAATGTGCCACAAAGGCCCAAAACCCTTTTATTACCAACCCGGCCAAATTATAAGCCCAAGTACAAGTTTAGGGGGCAAAACTGCCAAACCCCTAAACTTGTAACACCAAAGGACGAGTTTTGCAACACTATATATCACCCGGAGGGCCATTTTAGGCCATTTCCAACAAACAATAATATCAACCACAAGTGACGTTTATTGCAAAAGCTCATATAACATTGAGGGACCAAATGTGCCAATCGCCCAAAGTTTTACCCTGTTACCCAAAAACGAACTTTCCCGCCCTTTTAAACCCACAACTGTTCACGGGTCTTCTTCACCCCTTTTACCCTGCAACCCCATGAATTCAATGGATAAAACCCTCTCCTTTAACCCACTAATACCCTATCACATGTTGCAATTGCCAAGTTGGCAATCCCACACTTTCCAAGCATAATCCAACGATTGTGATGAATTTGAAGAAACACAAATGTTGATGTATGGCCAAGATTGCTTTGGGATTTCACTCACAATACAAACACAACTCAGTTTACTCTCACAGAAGAAACACACATTGAAGACCTAAGCTTTTAAGTTTTTAGTATAAATAGGACCAAATGTAAGCCATAAAAGGCATCTTTCATCTATCTCTTATCTTTTAATCTAGTTTTTTTAACTTAGTTAAACTTTTAGCTTATTGCAATTTCAATTTCCAAGTCTTGTAATTTTGTTTTGAGTTTTAATGAAAATTGAATTTTTATAGTAAAATCTTAATCCTTGTGTTCCTTTGTTTAAAACCCTCATTAATCTTAATAAGCTCTAAATATACATATAAGTACCTATTTTATTGTATATTTTAAAAACTTAAAAAATCCACAAAAAGAGATTCACCCACAAAAATAATCCACACTGATTTTTATGGATGATAAGCCAAACATGGATGGGCTTATGGACTTTACTAGCTTGGCTTTTTGAACAACTAAAGAGCTTGTAGAATTGCTAATTAATAAGCTTGTTTGCCCTTTAAGCCAGGGCATTAAAATCTCATTTTTCCATTTTTACTTTTTACTATTTAAGAGTGCTTATTCCTGCTTATTTCTTGTTTGTATTTGCTTATTGTTGCTTAAATATGAAATTTAATGCTTATTTATGCTTTAGTATAGTTTAAAAATCTTTAGTGCAAATTTTTCTTATTAACTGTCTTATATGGCTTTGAAAAGTGCATAAGCTGTTTTAGCTTAATTCTGGCTTATATAATTGTTTAAATTTGTTCATCAGGCTCTAAATAAGCCATATGAACACATGGTCCTTTGTAGTCTAAGTTTAAAAATCCAAGTTATAAGCCGTAAGTTTGATTTTAGATTGGTTTAAAGGCGTTGTTTGGGTTAAAGACCTAAAACGTTTAAAATTGGTTAATAAAAAACAATTGGTCAAATTGGCCAACTTTAGTCAGCTATATTTAAGTGTTTCTAATCTATTTTTCCAAAAGTTTAAGTGTTTTAAGCTGTTTTAGAATTTTTCTATAACATTCTTCAAAAATGAGGTCATATAACAGTTTACAAGGCTTAATTGGTTAGGCTTGTTAAAACAATGTTTTGAGTCTTTCTTTTAGTTCCTTTTATGTGTCAAATGCAGTGGGTAATTGGTTTTCTAAGTCCCTTTGTGTAATTGCAAAGTTTGTCAAGTTTTAGTTTAGTCTATTTTTTGTTAAAAATCTGACTTTTTAGTCTTCAAATTTGAGATAGCAAAAATTGTTTTTAGCTCATGAAACTTTGAGCACAAGCCCTTTAGGAGCTTAACTCCATCTGTTTTAGCGTGCTTTTTGTTTTCTAGCTTATTTTCTAGCTTATTCGAAGGGCTGCACTTAGCCCTTTTTCCTTAAGAAAAACCAAAAGTGGCCATCCTTTGTGAACAGCCCACTTCATAAGCTCTTTTAGTGGCTTATTTGGGTTTCAAACCCAAAACTCTTTGCAGTTTTAGAAAGCTTAAAGTATAAGCTTTTTAGGGGTATACCCCATTTAGCCATAAGGATCCATCTTTTGGCTTATTTTTAAGCCCAAAGGTGCCTACCTTTGGCTGTGGCCTGCAACTTTTAGCCAAAGTGCTTATTTGGCTTTTTAAGCCTTATTAGCTCAAATCTCTGGCTTATTATTGTTTACATTTGCTTATTAGTTATAGTTAATTATTTATCTTTGCTTATTTGGTCTTTGCCAATGCTTATTTGTGTTTAAAATAAAAAAATTTGAGTTAAGTCAAGACTTGGTATAAAAACCAAGTCTGCCAACTTATTTGGCTTTTTCTGGCTTATTTAGTGAGATTTGTAAAAAATTATAGTTATAAAAAATGCTTATTTTTGTCTTTTCTACAAGTTTGTGAAAAAAGTTTTCAAAAAAATAAATAAAAGGGGAAAGTGTGTAACACCCCAAGAAATCAGGACAACGCAGCGGAATGGTAACATTGGGGTGCTACTTCAGGGCACAAAACACAAGTCACGGAAAACGACCTCAAAAGAGACGTTTTATGATAAATTTCACATTTAATATATTAAAATCAGAGTTTACAAAGGATCCCATTTATAATGCAACAGAAAAACAATTGTCAAAATGTTTTTTTTCCAAATAGTACTCAAGTTATTAAGCCTTCAAAAATATATATCCGCGCGACTCGAATGCTCCCAATGCTCCACTAGCAAAATAGTAACCATGAAATACGATTCTAAAATGTCAACAATAATGTTGGTGAATTCATAGGTTTAAGTAAAAAAGCCGGATAGAAAATAATTAAGAAAATATTTCAAAAGAAAACAGCTTACAACATTTAAAAGTGTTATTCTGAAATCCATCCAAAATCCCAGTAGTGATTTCATCAAATCAAGAAGTATTTAAAAGTGGACCACAAGATCGAATAAGTGACAAAGATACATATTCGAATTCCAAAAACAATAATGTAGACAAGAGAAACACATTCATCAAGTCTAAGTAGTATATTTTTGCACTAATCTCAGTACAACCAAGCCTTAAACTAGATTTTGTGCCCCAATCAGAAAATAGGATTGCTTTCCAACACCCTAGTACATCTCTCAATGTTAAAATGCACACCGAGCAAACTAGTGACCCAAGAAAGGGTGGGATTGTTAGTCCCTGATAGAATCTATCCCTATAACACCGAAGAGAAATGTTCCTCTATTTATATAATTAACTCTTATAAAAATAATTGTAGAGTTATGCGAAGGAATGCAAACTCATCTTTTTATATATACAATATACCCTCATAGTAATATACGTACTATATTATAAACACGTATATCAATTATGAATGCATCTAGTCCAACTAACTAATGCAACACATGCAGAATCCAAAAACCAGATTACATTTACACTAAGCTCATGACACTGAAGCTCGACGATCTTTCTTGCAATAATAATATATATTGCAATTTCTGCCCGATTAGATGTTCAACCCGAAAAACATCCCTAAATTCGACATGCTATACGTTCGTTCCCGGTGATAGCTAGTCACCCGAACGGGGAGGTCGTTTCCCCAAATAGATCTATTCATAACATTCGCGCTCACATAATGTAATTAACAACTACATCTATGCAATTGACAGTTCATGATAATGGGCTCAACTTGGGTTATCGCTACTTAGGCAAACATGTAATCAATATAAAATATCCACTTGCGTCCAATTTATAAAACAAAGCATGTTTCCACCCCATAATTATAAATCATTGAAATCGTAAAAATGTGGGGCTATGAACTCACCTTGAGTTCTGATAATCCAAATATCGCAGATAAAGCGTCACGTAAAAGATCGAATGCAACCTAAATTATCATAGGTCGTATAAGTACCGAGTACTTGAATATAATCTTATAGTTGTTACATCGTACTATCGTTCGGGCTATCATAATTTAAGAGGTCATGACATGACGTTCGAGGAGTTAGGACACTTTAAATCGTAAATCCAACAACTCGTCGATACGCCATCCGAAGAGGCCTCATTATGAAACTCCCTAGTAATATAGTACTTTGATAACCACATATAATTCTATATAGTTCAATCACCAACTAATGGTTTTGGTAAAATTGTGTTTAATAAGTTAAAACGTTTATAATTACCGTTTTAGTAAAACTAGCGTAACTTTCGCGTTTTAAGCCCGATTTTAACGTTTCTTACGTCCACGTCTTCGTAGTAAGACGAGTGATCAAAATATTACATTTTCAAGTTTTTGATATTCTGCGATGAATAGTGATTTTACTGTTCACAACAGCTAGTTTGTCGTTTTTAGGTTTTAATTAGCGTAAACTCGTAATCGTAATAACTTATCCGTTTTAATCCCGATTTTAGTGATTCCTTCGAGTACGTCTTTGTTATTAAAAGAGGTATTATATTTTATAAAGATGGGTCCGCTGATGAATAGTATTTTTACTGTTCATAGTTTATAAAATTACTTTTATAAACTTTAATTATCGAAAATGTCGTAGTTTATTCGTTATAGTTCCGTTTTTAGCGATTCTTTCGAGTACGATCTCGTAATTAAAAGTTATATCATATTTTTGATGTTTTAAAAATATGAGTTTCTATAATGAATAGTGCTTTTTATAAAAATAGTTTTATAAAAGTATTTATCGTCGTAAAATCGTAATTAACGTATCTTTTTCGTTATAAATCGGTTTTTCGAGTTTCTTATCATTTTGGAATCGTCACGAGGCATATTATTTTTATATAATGTCTAACCTACTGTATGAGGTCGAATTAAAACAGCCCTTATATGGCATTTGTATACTTTTAATCATAACTTTCGTAAGTAAACCTTTAAAACCCTAATTTATACCTAAACATGTTTATACTTAAACCATATGTTAACATACTTTTACATCCATTTTTCCATGATATATATAACCATATGACATAAGAATAAGTGCATAAATTCATAAACATAAGTGAAAACTCTTTTTACATATTAAAAAGTCCTAAGTGGTGATTTAGCCATAAAGAACATGTAAACATATAAAAATGATGAAAGTAAAGACATGAAGGTTTTTAGATAACCTTATTATGATGTAAGATGATGAACCAAAGTATCTAAACCCTTGTTTAGATATAAAACCCTAGCTTTCCATTTTAAAACCCTAGTTTCACTTTTCTTGATTAATACTTGAAAAAGGTTAGCCAATGCTTGGGATCACCTTAGAATATCTTATAATGGATGTGTATAGATGTGTATAGGTTGAATAAAATTTTGTATGGATTGTGTTGGGACATGGATTTGAGCCGTGAGCTCTATGAGTGCCAAAGGAAGAGATTTTGTTATTTTTGCTAAGTGTTTATGCATGTGTGAGCTATATCTTATAAGATATATGCATGTATGGTGCAAGACTTGGTCAAGGAGACAAGGTAAGGTCTTAGGGATGGTCATTGGTCTTAGGGATGGGTCTATGGGTCAAAGAGACAAGGTATGGTGTGGTTTTAATGAGATATGATGTACATTGACCAAAGTGGAAGAGTTTCTTGTATATATGCTAAAATTTCGGCATACATATGATATATATGATATATATTTTGTAACTTTTATGTATTGGGTATAAATGTGGGTATTTGTTGAAGCGTAGAAAAGTTTTGGTGGTATTGGTTAAATGATGGGTATTTGTTTTGAAGCGTTAAGAAAAATTTTGGTGGTTCCGGGGGAGTGCCTAAACGCAATTTATCGCGAAACGTATACACTTTACGTATCCGATAAAAATAAAATGAACAAAGTTAATAATTATCCTCAAAATAATTATATAACCCTTGCTTGATGTAAACATTTAATTGTTTGATGTCCGTTTACGCTAAACGATAATTTTTAACTTACGCGATTTAACTATTAAAAATAAAAGTAAACGCAATTTGAGGGAATGATAAAATATATATTTAGTAAAATAGATAACGTCGTAAAAGACCTGAAAATACGGAATGTTACAGTAAGATTAAAAACTTTTATCATCAGTCAGACATTAATATGCACACAATTTTGTCCTTATGAGCCTTTCTTCAAAAGAAACTCATTCTCACCTCATATCTTACTGTTTGGTGAAAAATCAATCAAGTTCAAAACATGATTGTCTTTTTAAGGATTGCCTCTTATCATTACATTATTTTTAAGAATATATCTGATCCAAGATGTGAGATAATTCATCTTTTTAGTTAAAGGTTTTATTTATGTACCTCTTAACTTATTATTTCCTCAGCATTGATATAAAATACACTCCATTGATGAGACATCCTTACGAACTTTATTATATGTGAGTTACATTATACTTTTGGTTTGACATTTTCAGGTTTTAACCTTAGTATGACATCGGCAATGAATTCAGTAGGTTATGTATTTTGTTCTTGAATATCTTCAAAATCTATAGATGCTCCCACTCACTTTTGTAAATAGAGATTATTCTCCAAATATTAAGTTTTTAAGAACAATAAATTGTTCTTAATTGGGAAAACCAAAATACATTTTACAGTTCTATCGTCTAGCTTGTTAATGATTATGCTTCATAAGATATTAAAAATTTTTAGACCTTTAATCAAGACATAATTGGATTCAGCACAATCCTTTAAGTGATATTGTCTTGATTACTTCTAGGTTTGGAACTATATTGAGTATATCCAGGACTCACGTATATTTCTAATTGATAGATTTTGGAGGTAGAGCATTTAGGGTTATCAGAAATCAAACATTTACGAATATAGTTTGTTTCAACACATTCGACATACCATAATTTAGTGTGGATTCTTTGAGTATTGGATGTGTGAGACTTCCATCAGAATTTCTTAGATACTTAATTCTTTAGGATCAAATACTTGAAAATGGGTCAAGCCAATTTTTTAAACCCGGTATTTAAACAACCAGTGCATTGCTATAATGTATGTTTTTTAAATAATTAATTTACTCCATGTGTATGTGTTCCAATAAGACAAAAACAGTTCAAAAATTCTTTTGAACATGTTGGTTTACATAGAAAAACTCAAAAAATGTCAAATACATTATATGGGTCATTGAAATCATTCAAGGACCTTTTGTTTATTATGTTGACAGAAGACATAACATGTTACTACATTACTTTTATGTTTAGGTCATTGATTAATTCATGGACCTTTATCTTACGTTGCTTAACAAAATTAGGATAATTATTTACTAACTAAAGTAATCTTATGAACCGTAAACTTTTGAGTTCAATGGTAATTTCTAGTTAATTTTTTTCATTACTTCATAATTATGATTTTATAATTAACCCATTAATTATTTGACTAATATATAGTCAATTAGTTGAAGTATCTTTAGATTATATCTTAACTTTTTAATGTAATAGGGCAACAAACATCATGTGTGTTTAAGTCCTAGTAGATTTATTAGCTTTCTTACCTTGCGGTCAAGAGAAACCAAGTAGTCATTTAAGTTTGTTGTTCCTTTGCACACACTTAGGGATTTCTTCCCACTTGTGTACGGGACAAACATTATCTAAAGCGGACAAACCATATGACAAGCCGTTCGATTGTTTAATCCAATATTATAGTGTCTAGAATTTTAGTAGTTCTTTTTCTTCTTTAGCAACTCGGCTAAGTACTGAGGATAGTTCCTATTCCAGTGTCCTGTCTCACCACACTCATGACAAATTGAGTCCTTTGCGGGATATTCCCTCTTGGGTAGAGGGGGAATCTTGGGCTTGGGAGCATAAGCGTACTTATTTTTCCCATTCCATTGATTTTGACCCCTGGCAGCCTTTTGGGGTTATGGTTTGTTGTGCTTTTTACCATTCTAGACTTTACCAGCTCGAATAGCATGTAGAGTAGGAGAATTGTTTTTGGGCAGATTAAGAGTTTGTTCATGAAGCTTTAGCATAGCATGCAACTCGTTAACTGTCTTCCCCAGGCTATGCATGTTGTAATTATGCACAAAACCATCAAATTCCTTGCGTAGACTGATAAAAACCAGACTCACACCAAGGCCAAGTGTCACGGGGTGCCCCAAACGCTCTAAATTGTCAATATAGCCCTTCATTTTCAGAACATACGAGCTAACTGACTGCCCTTCTTCCTGTTTACAGGCGTGAAAATCACGCGTAGTCTGTAGAAGCTCCTGCTCTGCTTGCTGGGCAAACAGAGCTTTTAACTCCTTTAGCATTTCATTAGCATGGAGATTTTCCAGATTTCGTTGGATCTCTGGCTCCAATGGTCATGAGCATGAGTCAACAATCATCTTTTGATCCTTTAACCCAAGCAGTATGAGCTGCAAGGATTTCAGGAGCAACATGCTGACCCGCAGGAGCTACAGGAGCAGGAGGAAGTGGCTGCTCTAGGTAATTCAACTTATCATCAATTGATAGTACAATCCTAAGTTGTCTATACCAATCAATAAAGTTGGGTCCAGTCAGTTTTTGTTCATCGTAGAAGCCCCATAAAGACCGTTTTGTTTGTCGACGAGGTTTGTCATCTAACAATTTTGAAAAAGGTCAAATATTAGTATGGTCGATAATTAAATTCTTAAAGGAATTATCTACCCCCCAATTAAATTACTAATAAGGACTAAGATCCAAATTGACCTCCCACTTCTATTACAGAAGGGTCTGACCAACGTGTAAACCAAGTAGGGCAAAGAGGGTAAGCGACGGAGCGTTAATTACATGGATGCAACTCTTAGATTTATGAGACTAATGACATTAGTAACTCTTATAGTAATGTCAAAAGCATATTTGGTCTCATCTTATGCCTCGGGTCCGAGGTCTGACCAGGAAACTCGATTTAAGTCCACCAAAACAGAACGTGCAAAAATTGATATAGGTCTGACCTATGAAAAAAATTCGCCATGGGTTGGCAAGGCCCTTAGGTCTGACCAGAGAGGTCAAGCCAAATGCACGTGTTCTAGGTTTGGCTGGCATAGACTTAAAACTTCATATAAGGGTATACACATAAATGTGACAAAGTTGTGTACAAGAAGCATGCAAAACAACTTGTAGCACAAAGTTAAGAAAACATTTTGTTAACCTTTTTGGTATAGCAATCATTTTGTCAAATGTTCACGGTAGCTCCATTTAGGACGCACAAAGAAGCGGAGAAACAGGTCAGCGCGAAGCGTATTAAAAACCTGACTTTATTTGGGGAATCTTACTTCAACCCGCCTTAAACTTCTCTTTTAGTTTGTCCATAATGGGTGAGCCGTACTTCCAATTGACTAATGATGCTATGTATGTTAAGAAACCCCTTTTGTTAACATTAGTTTTATTGATGCCAATATGGTGGGATTACAAATTTGATCAAACCCTATATTGTACTCCTACTTAGTCCGAAGACAAGTAATTCCAATAATTCCCTCATATGCCTAAGCATGTAGTGGGGCGGGAGAAAATTAAAGATCAATTCAACCCCATATTGCGCAAGTAAAACTAAAGCTTTACAAGAAATCAAATTTCATAGTTTAATGTCCGTATTAATTTGTCCAAAAACCCCGGTTTCGCAAATAACACATAACTGGTCACAAGGAATAAAATTATGTGTGTAATGTTAGACATATTCAATCCAAATTACTCTATAAGTATTAGTCCGGTTTTAAGAGTTTCATAAAATCTATATTTTGCAAATATTGACTAGACACAAGGTATATCACATATAAGCAATTAAAACAGACTAAAAAATGGATTGAAAATTGAGGAACAAAACTCTTTTAATGAAAAGCAGTAAATACATAATGCCTCGAGTTCTCAAAAGGAGTTCTTCCCAATTGGTGAACCATAAAAAATTATGACTTTCATAGGTTTTTGCTTAAAGTGCCTAGATCGCCACATACATCATATAACATGATTGCGTGAGTCTTATAGCCGAGATTAAACAAGAATATAATCATCATGGCAGCTTAATTAACATTTAATTTATGATCTATTATTCTTTTTATCAATATAACGTTATAGTTGATTCTAGGTTGTTTATTCATTATTTATGGCAAGGATTGCATGTCGTTGCCATAATTTTCAATAAAAACAATAAATAAACCAATTACATGCAGCCCTAGCGTGTTAAAATCGTATGTAATTCATAAATACTAAACTAATTGACTCGTGATGCCACTGTTGGAATTTAACAATCAAGTTAACCAATTAACTCTTACGAGTACGCAGCGGATAGATCTAGTCTAGCATATATAATTAACATACATTAAACACATAAGGAATGTAAAAGAGTAAATAGAAACATACCCTTGTAGACACCAGCAAATAAATAAAACCAAGAATGAGAAACGAGTGACTAAGTTGTCACCTCTACGAGTGCTCACACAAACACGTAAACAAGCACGTCTAGATGTTAGTCTTGAACCCCACGTTACTAACAACAAGTATAGTACTTGCTTGGATCAAAACCTCACTCGAACAACCCTTGTTAAAAAATCACCGAAAACCAATGAAACAAAAAAAAACTTTTTTTCTTTGATTTATTGATTCGTGATCCAGAACCATAAAAACAATTGGAACCCTTGTTCCTACTTTGAACCAATGGTACAAAATACAAACTTTGCTCACCAAAACCTTTTAAGGGTTTGTCAAACTTGAACAATGTAAGAAACTAGTTCGAATCTCCAAGAACCTCTTAATGAGTTGTATATTAATATATCTTCGGCTGTTTTGTGTGAAGGAAAAGAAAAGGAATTATCTGTGGTTTTTGTTTCTTTTGTTTCGTCATATTATGTGATACGGTGGGGAGTATATATTGATTCTCAACCTCTTCTCATGTTTATGGCATTTATTCATCAACTTTTATCTTATCACAATACTTCAAGACTTCATAACAATAATCCCTTCTTCTTATATACACATACAACGAACCTAGGCACCCTCCTAGAAACCGCATTCACTAAGTGACCGGCTTCCATTAAGACAGCCATAGATTCTTGTCTAAGTCGTATTTGGTCCTATGGTTCTTATTTTAGAATAACGTGAAGTTAAACGCACTCTATGTGTTTAACGTGTGTGCCCCCAATAGGCTCACACACTTCTAGTCGTGTTTGAGCTAATCCAACTCACATAATCCAATAGCGACAGTATCACTTGCACACCCTTCCGATACCCCTCTGCCACTGTCGACACATGTATTTTTTTGGGTAAAGAGTTTCCCGGTAAATTTTATTACGCCAAAAAACAGTTAAGTATAAGGAATCGACACAAGTCCAAAGAAGATTCATTTCCTAGGTTTTCATACCTATATAGTCAAGGACTTAACAACTTCCCGATCATCACTACACCTCTACAAGAAAATCTTTATGTGAAAATAACCCTCTCTATCGCAAAGACGATCTCGAAGACTGCAGTGTGAAAATGTGCATAAAAAAAGGTTTTGGTTTCCTTATACTCACAGTTGATTAGTAAAATAACCCGAAAATAAAACTGGAACCGAAATGTTTTATTAAAAACCGAAAATGAAACCGTAAAATCTGAAACCAAACAATTTGCAATTCTTAGAGAACAATGTTTTTGATCCTAGAACCTTCCAAGTAGAAGAGGAAAAAAACGCCCTAAAAACACAATTACACGATCTAATTTTTAGGGTTGTATGATTAACGGGAAACCAAGTTCTTATTGTTCTCATGTATTTGATTTGTCAGTCATTCAAAGTGAGCATCCTATTACTTTAACTCTTATCTATACTTTTACCACTGTTTTGTAAGTTTAGTATAATTGCATGAGTTATTCATTCCAAATAAAATATAGGGTGCACAAGATAATTCTAGATACATAAATAATGGACTATGCCTAATAACCAATAAAGCTCATAGGTTATCCATGAAAGATGTGATTGATTCCTTGATTATTATTGATAACAGCCAACCTATATATAGGATACAACAAAATATTCTAGACTATGGGCTTAGGCCAATGGGCCGATTACATTAAATATAATATGTACTCTAATACGCCCACGCAGTTGGAGCGAGAGTTTTGCGGACGCTCAAACTAATCTTGTTTTGTAGCAAACAAATTATCGTAAGATCGATACCTTGGTGCCCCGAACAAGGGGGGGCTTACATCAAGGGGGAGTCTTGTATCATTGATTTCTTTCTCTCTACTCAACTCGATGATCAACCTTTTTGGATTCGACAAAAAAGGGGAGAAGTAGAATTAAACTCATTAATAATTTATAAACCTTCAAATTTTATACTAAATGAGTTTATATTTTGTCATCATCAAAAAGGGGGAGATTGTTAATACAAATAATGTCCAAAAATGTTATTTATATTTTTCGACCTGTCAATGTTTTAATAATAACAAAATGAGAAAACATTTATGATAAAATTAAACGTTTATAAATTACTAATCATAAAATTTAATTTCTAGGATTAATCACTTAAGGTATGGATAAACAAATCATTAAACATGATTAGTGATCTAGAAAATAATTTTTCTTAAATCTTATACTTCCACAAAAATGTTTTTATAAAAATATAAAAACAAATTATTTATTCATTAAAAGAAATGTTTTATTAAAAACATAAAATTTGAATTTCAAAATTTCCCCCCAAAATGGAAGGTTCCATAACAGATACAACTTTCACCACAAAAGGACAAAAAATAGAGCGGAGTCTAGCGGCGGCCCCCTTATAGGGTCGGTGGCCCCCTTATATATAAGGGACCGCCGGGACTGCCGCCAGCAACGGTCATTTTTTGTCCCCTATAATATTGGGCCACCCCATTTCAAAAACAGACTTCCTCTTGCCAAAAATTCTATCAGATCTAGTTTTCTCTCTTTTTCCTTTCTTTCTAAAACACATATCTTGATCACTAACATTCCTTGATTTTGTTTCAAGTGATTAATTCTTTCTTCCTCCCTTCTTCACCTTCTAATCAAGTGCAAGAGAAGAACAATCGTATTCTTCTACATACGAATTGTTATCAAGTGATCTCTCTCTCTTTTCTTCTTCAAGATCACAAACATTCATTACATTTGTTTTGTGTCGTTGTATAAATTGGATCGCGTGTAGATCCAAGTGTGTATATTGTATATTGGTGTGATTTGGATTGTGTGTCAATCCAAGAGTGTATATCTTGTGAGTGTGTGAAGACTTAGTGAAGTCTTAGATTGGTTCTAGCTAAGATTAGGACTCGACATCTAGCTTAGTGTCGGAAAAGTAAGTAAGCGACGTGTAAACGGTTTTCTCCGCCTAAAGGGAGCTTGTTGACATAGTGAAATCTCGAGTGGAGTACTCGGGGAGTGGAGTAGGAACGAAGAGGTGCTTCGTTGCCGAACCACTATAAATCTCGGTGTCTTGGTTTGATCGTTTCTTTCCTTACCTCTTTACTTATTACTTGCATTGTTAGATAGTTTTGCTGTGATTCATATTGTTGGTTGATTGACATACAACTCGAATCAAACTATTTCATAAGCAAACTTTTAAAACGCTAATTAATCGGTAAAACTATTCAACCCCCCTTCTAGTTTCTACAATTGGTATCAGGAGCAAGGTCACTCAAGATTTTTAAAATATATTGTATTTTAAAGCTTGGATCGATCTATGGATTCCGACAAATATCTAGAAGGGCAATCTATGCAAAGACCACCACTCTTTGAAAGCGATAGTTTTATTTATTGGAAAAATAGATTCGAGACATATGTTAAATCAAAAGATCTAGATCTTTGGCATGTTATTACCAATGGTGATTTTCAACCTATTATTCAAAATCCGGAAACCAAACTTGATGAGGTTGTCCCTTTTGAAAAACAAACGGATGATCTTAAAAGAAGGCTTGCAAAAAATAATGAAGCCAAAATGGTTATTTACAATGCTTTGCCTAGAAAAGAATATGAACGAATTTTCATGTGTAATACGGCAAAAGAAATTTGGAAAACCTTATTAATCACCCATCAAGGTAATAGTCAAGTCAAAGATAATAAGATCGACCTTTTGGTCCAACAATATGAACAATTCGTTATTTCCGAAGACGAATCTATAGATAATGCTTTCGCTAGATTTAATACTATTATTACTAGTCTTAAAGCTCTTGATGAAGGTTATTCTAGTAAGAACTACGTAAGGAAGTTTCTTAGGGCTCTACATCCTAAATGGAGAGCAAAGGTCACGGCAATTGAAGAATCAAAAGACTTGACATCACTATCTCTTGATGAGCTCATTGGAAACCTCAAAGTACATGAGATGATCATCAAGAAAGATTCAATCAGGGGTACCAACAACAAAACAAGAGACAGAACACTGGGAGGGCTTACACTACAACTTACTAGCTAGTGAGAAGAGGGAGTACACGAGATCATTTCCTTTGTGTACAACATGCAACTATCACCACAAAAGACCATGTGCTCCCAGATGTAATAAGTGCAAGAAGACCGGCCATCTAGCTCGTAACTGTAGGAGTTCTGGTCCCAATGGTAATAATAACAATCGTAGGAACTCCGGAACTGGCACTAGAAGATAGAAAACGGAAACTATGTCTATGAGTGGTGGTGTTCCAGGGCATTTCAGAGAGACTAAGCCCAACAGTTGAAGAACCCAACCGTGGTAATCCAGGTGGAGAAGCAATGCTCCCAGCAAAAAGTCTATATGGTGGGCAATGCGGGAACAAACCCGGACTCCAACGTGTTACATGTACGTTTCTTCTAAACAACCGCTATGCTTCTATATTTTTTGATACTGGTGCCGATAGGAGTTTTGTATCTAATGCATTTACTTCCCTAATTGATATCACACACCACACTACATATACGCATTATTACGATGTTAAACTATCCAACGGAAAATAAATTAGGATAAACACTATCATTCGGTTGTACATTAACTTCTAAACCAACCATTTAACCATCGACTTAATGCCCATTAGAACGTTGGTAGTTTCGACTTCATACTCGGTACGATTGGTTGTCAAAGTACACACACTGTCATTGATTGTGCCAAGAAGATCGTTCGTATTCCCTGAGGAAATGAAACCTTAATTTTCATAGTGACAGAAGCAATCAGGGAAACGAGACACGTTTAAACATCATTTCGTGCACCAAAACTCAAAATATTTGTTGAAAGGACATCATATCTTTTTGGCACATGTTACTATAAAGGAGACTAAAAACAAGTAGGGGGAGAAGCGACTTGAGGACGTACCAATCGTTCGAGATTTTCCTAAAGATTTCCTGGGTCTTCCACCGACTCGACAAGTGGAATTCCAGATCGATTTGATACCTGGTGCTACACCTGTAGCACGAGCACCTTATCGATTGGCTCCTTCCGAAATGAAAGAGTTGTCAGAACAACTGCAAGAACTATCCGACAAAGGCTTTATAAGACCCAGTTCCTCACCTTGGGGAGCTCCAGTCTTGTTTGTCAAGAAGAAGGATGGATCATTTTGAATGTGCATCGACTATCAGGAATTGAACAAGCTAACCATGAAGAATCGTTATCCACTCCCGAGGATTGATGATTTGTTTGATCAACTACAAGGATCTAGTATTTATTCTAAGATAGACTTGAGATCGGGCTATCATCAATTATGAGTTTGTGAGGGAGATATTCCAAAGACCACTTTCAGGACTCGTTATGGTCATTATGAATTCTAGGTCATGGCATTTGGTTTAATAAATGCATCGGCAGTATTTATGGATCTCATGAATCAGGTGTGCAAGCCATATTTGGATAAGTTTGTGATTGTCTTTATTGACGATATCCTTATCTACTTGAAGAACAAAGAAGAGCATGAAGAGAATCTTAGGTTAATCCTGGAGCTACTAAAGAAAGAGGAGTTATATACTAAATTCTCTAAATGTGAATTTTGGATTCCTAAGGTACAATTTCTTGGCCACGTGATTGATAGTCAAGGCATTCACGTGGATCCCGCCAAGATCGAATCCATAAAAGATTGGACATCTCCCAAGACTCCCACAGAGATTCATCAAAGGATTTTCAAAATTTGCTAAGCCGATGACCAAACTTACTCAGAAGAAAGTCGCCTCTGAATGGGGCGACAAGCAAGAAGCAACTTTTCAGACATTGAAAAATAAGTTGTGTAGCGCACCCATCTTAGCTTTCTCTCAAGGAGCTAAGAACTTCATTGTTTATTGCGATGCATTACATAAAGGGTTGGGTGTGGTATTGATGCAAAACGAGAAGGTGACTGCTTATGCATCACAACAGATGAAGATTCGTGAGAAAAATTATACTACTCATGATTTGGAACTTGGTGTAGTGGTGTTGGCTCTAAAGATTTGGAGGCCTACTTGTACGGAGCCAAGTGTACGGTGTTCACAGATCATAAGATTATGTACCTGAGCAGTAATAACTTCAAAGAATCCTTGAAGTCTTTTAAGTCCCAATAGTTTCTTAGTGATTACGATTGTGAAATTCGTTATCACCCGAGAAAAGCAAACGTAGTGGCCGATGCCTTAAGCCGTAAAGAACGGATTAAGCCATTACGGGTTCGAGCCTTAGTCATGACTATTGGTTTGAATCTCCTCAAAAAAATTTGGAAGCTCAAATAGAAGCACAAAAACCAGAGAACTTCAAGATCGAAGACGTAGGAGGTAATGGAACCTCGTGCCAACGGAACTCTATGCTTAAATGGAAGGAGTTGGTTGCCATGTTATGGTGATTTAAGGACTGTGATTATGCACGAGTCCCACAAGTCAAAATACTCTATCCATCCAGGTTCCGACAAAATATATCAGGACATGAAAAGCTATATTGGTGGCCCAATATGAAGGCCGACATCGCCACCTATGTTCGAAAATGTTTGACATGTTCTAAGGTCAAGGCTGAACACCAAAGGCCATCGGGTTTGTTGGTGCAACCCGAGATACCTTAATGGAAGTAGGATAATATCACTATGAATTTTGTCACGAAGCTTCCTAAGTCGTCACAAGGTTATGACACCATTTGGGTGATTGTTGACCGACTTACTAAGTCTGCACTCTTCTTACCAATGAGGGAAACTGATCCCATGGAGAAATTGGCGAGAATGTACCTAAAGGAGGTAGTCACGAGGCATGGAATACCCGTCTCAATCATTTGTGATCGTGACGGTAGATTCGCATCAAATTTCTGGAGGTCACTTCAGAAGGCTTTGGGTACTAGCTTGGATATGAGTACTGCATATCATCCAGAGACTGACGGACAAAGCGAGAGGACTATTCAAACTCTCGAGGATATGCTACGTGCTTGTGTGATCGACTTTGGAAATGGTTGGGTTAAACATTTGCCATTAGTTGAGTTTTCATATAACAATAGTTATCACGCTAGCATCAAGGCTGCACCATTTGAGGCACTTTACGGTCGAAAGTGTCGTTCACCTGTTTGTTGGGCCGAGGTTGGAGAAGTTCAACTCACCGGTCCAGAAATAGTTCAAGAGACAACCGAGAAGGTCATTCAGATCAAGCAAAGGATTCAAGCCGCTCGTGATCGACAAAAGAGTTACGCCGATTTAAAGCGTAAGCCGATGGAATTTCAAGTTGGAGATAGAGTTATGCTTAAGGTTTCACCTTGGAAAGGGGTCGTACGTTTTGGCAAACGGGGGAAGTTAAACCCTAGGTATGTTGGACCTTTCAAGGTGTTGGAAAAGGTTGGATCCGTTGCTTACAAGCTTGAGCTTCCTCAAGAGTTGAGCAGGGTTCACAGTACATTTCATGTATCCAACTTGAAGAAATGTTATTCCGACGAACCATTAGCCGTTCCGTTGGATGGACTTCATATTGATGATAAGCTTTATTTTGTGGAGGAGCCCGTAGAGATCATGGATTGAGAAGTCAAACGATTGAAGCAAAGCTATATCCCAATTGTCAAGGTTCAAGGGAACTCGAGGAGGGGTCCTGAGTTCACATGGGAATGTGAAGACCAATTTCAAAAGAAGTATCCGCATCTCTTTACTAAACCCGTACCTTCGTCAAGTGTCGCAACTTGAGCCTTAGGGAAAAGGCTCTTCTAACGGGAGAAGACTGTAACATTTCGCATTTTCTGGTCATTTTACGACTTCAATTATTCCATTATTTATTTTTAGGCTTTTGCGCGTTTACTTTTAATTTTTATCGTTAAGTTAAATCGCGTAAACTAAAAATGAGCATTTAACGTAAACGGGCATCAAACAAATAAATGTTTACGTCAAGTAAGTGTTATAAAGTTATTAGGATGATAATTTATAACTTTACGCTTTTTATTTTTATTGGTTACGTAAAACGTTTACGTAACGCAATAAAACTACACTTTTGCATGCATGACAAACCATAAACCCATTTAGACTTCAACAAATACCCACCATAATACCCAATACTCCAAAAACTACAAAGTTTTCGAATCTGATAAAATATAAACATATTTTTCTGAGAAAGTACAAGTCATGAGGATTCCAAAACTATAAAGTACACTAAGAATGGATTTAAAATGAAGAAGTTATACTTTTTACAAGTTTTATGCAAAAAGTAACTTTATATATTAATTATCAACTTTTTTTAAAGGTTACTTATTCATTATAGTTACAAATCTTTTCTAGAAATATTATATTCTGATGAAAGATTTCAATATGAATCCGTGCATATAAGGATCACTAAAAACGGAATTAAAACGAATGAGATATGATTTTTATACGATTTCAATGATTAACATTTATAAAAAGTATTTTTATAAAATTTCATATACTGTTACTGTTCACAGCAGTACACATAAATATTATGAATATAATATTTGATTAGATCTTTCAACCACGATTCCATACATATAAAGAACGTTAGAAACGGAGCTAAAACGTGAAAGTTATGAAATTACGAAAACTATATATACTTCTTGTGCACTATTTTCATATACCTCGTGTGCACTATTTTTCCTAAAACAAACATGCTGATTGAAACATAAAAAGTGGATTACGAGTGTTTTCGGATCCGTTTGGGCTATAAAAACCTTAACAAATGATGTCATGTGACTTAGATAATATTTATACATGTTTTAAACTTTATAAATATTATTTTCAAACAAAAGGACATTAGATGGTGGTGTAACTTTATAAGATTATATATGGTATTATTCAAGTATAATATACTCATACGACCTATAATTAATTAGGTTGCATTCGGGCTAAGGTGAGTTCATAGTCCCATGTTTTACAATTACAATGATTTACAACTTTTTTGGTGAGAAACATGCATTGTTTTACAAATTGGACGCAAGTGTACATTTTAACATGATTACGTGTTTCCCTAAGTAACGATAACCCACTGAGCCCATTATCATGAACTGTCAATTACTTGGTGTTGGGTTTCAGAAGTTCCTACAACTTAGTGCTGCTACTTATACAAGTTATTACTGCCAGTTCTACTTAGTGCTGCTGATGAAGAATGTTATAAATTCAAGAAAATAGACTAAGTAGTTAGTACTGTTAGTTATAAATAGTTAGTACTGCCAGTTACTGTTATTCATACTCGCCTATATAGTTAGTGCTGTTAGTAGTAAGTTAGTACTGCTAGTTAGTACTGTTAAGAGATATGCATGAGTTATTATAGGAATAAATATGCATTATCTCTTCACACGTTTTGTAAGCCCATTAGGGTTTTCCTTGGTGTATAAAAGGAACTCTACGGCATTAGTTAGAAATAAGTTTCATATACAAGATTCACCAATATATAGTTAATAATCTGTAACCTAGCAGATTAATAGTAATCAAAGTTCTGTTTCATTCATTGTTATTCTTAGCAATATAAGTTAGTTTCTGCATAACTTATATTGTTCATAGTCAATGTTTCTCTTGTAGTTTGTTTGGATCTATCCAGATAGGCTACCACCCTTAACAGGCTAGAAAGATCTATTCAGATTGGGATCAACACTTGGTGTAAGCGTGAATGTTATAAATAGATCTATTTGGGATTGACCTTCCCGTTCGGGTAAGTAACGCTCACTGTGCCGGTTTGCCGGACAACGGACGTAAACCATGTCGGATTTGGGATGTTGCGGGTTAGAACATAATCAAGGGCAATGTAGGCAATTTATATTGCAATTCATACATGTCGAGCTTCAGTGTCATGAGCTGAGGGAAACGTAATTACATTTTGTGATGTTTGCATCTGTTGCATTATCATACACTTGGAAATCTTGCGGTCCTACATTATATTTACATAAACATGTGAATTCACAAACTTTATGTTGACGTTTTAAAGCATGTTTTTCTCAGGTCAATAAGATGCAAGACAAGGATACATTGGTGGTCGTTGTTTTAGATGTCATTGCATAAAGATTTAGAAGCATTACATTTTGGGGATATTTGTCATGTTTTAAAATCTTACATTTATAAGTGAACATGTTAAGCCGTTGTGCTTTTGTAACAAACAATTTCACACATTCCAATGTATCAGTTTTTCAAACGACTCATTTAGAGGTCGTTCTCATATCTTGTGCTATTGATCTATGATGTAACGCTCCGGGACCCTTATTCCACCGCGACCCTATTTGGGGGTGTTACAGTAATGGTTATAGTCTATGTAAAATATGCAATCTAGTTCTCTATAACCTTGGCTCTAGATACCAATCTGTAACACCTCCAAGAGAGTAGCAGCAGAAAGGTAACCGTGGACGTTACTTCATAATATATAAGCATAAGATATAATGAGATGTTTGGTATGGTGGAATGGAATGCAGAGAAACAAAATCGAAGAGCATTCTCGTGTTTGTTTGTACTTGAGAATGGAATTGGTGAATCAATATTGATTCTCATTCCATTCTCAGCATTCTCTTAAAATAGTGAAGAAATGAGAGAATTGGTGGATAAAAGGTAAGACTTCTATGATTGATTCTCTCGTTCAGTACCCATTATCGACTTTTTTAAAACTTTGTTATTCAAATGCTCATATCATTATTTTACTGTTTGAGTTTCTTTAAATTTCGTCACAACTAGGGGTGTTAATCGGGTTGACCTGATCAGGTTTAGGTCAAGTCGGGTTGAGAGTAAAAATTCCATACCCGAACCCGACCTTATTTGAACTCGGGTTACTCGGGTTCGGGTCGATTCGGTTCGGGTTAACTCAGAACGGGTCAACCCGAATTTGAGTAAACTAAAAAAAATTCTTTACTCTTTTAAATAGAAAATCTATAAATTTATATTAAAAAAAAATCTTTATTCGGGTCAATCGGGTTGACCCGAACCCGAGTTAGCCAAAACATTTCAATCCGATACCCGACCCTAATTAGAACTCAGGTTAATCAAGTTGAGCCAAATTGACTCGAATAAGATTTTTGACCCGAGTGACTCGACCCGAATAGGCTTATTCGGGTTCGGGTTCAGGTCGGGTCAGCTTTTTTGACACCCCTAGTCACAACTGTTATAATTAAATTCATCACAACGATTATAATTAAATATTTTTCAATTGACAAGTTGCACCCAACAAATAATCTTTCAATGTTGAATTGAGATTGAAGGTTTGGCATATACACGCTTTATTACATTTAAGCATAAAATAATCAGATTATTTTAATGATGATTTATGTGATCGAATCTTTAAAAGAAAATAGATGATAATATTCTTTTTTATTATGATGGATAAAATAACTAAATAAGAGAATGCTTTATATCACACGCCTTCTTTATTTGTACCAAACAATGGAATCATTATTATTTCTCCATCTCATTCACTTTCTCTAGGATTTCACTCTCTTTTACGATTCCATTCTATAGCATTCCCTCGCACCAAACGTCTCCTAAGAGAAAACCTCTATATGAGTCGTTAAAAAGATATCCTCATTGATACGATTAAAAATGAAATAGTTTTTAACAAGTGGTCCCATAAGTTTACATTAAAAGTAAAACATTGTTTTAATACAATGAGAATACTTTTATTGCGAATGAAATACATGAAAAATAGTCTTGATGAATGATCACTCTAATGCACTTCATTAACGTCACTACAAGCTAAGAACTTGAGAAATACATGCTTAGAAATGTCAACATAAAGTTGGTGAGTTCATAGGTTTGAGTAAACAGTAATTGTGGACTGCAAGATTTAAGTTGCATGACATGTGACACATATAATGGCAAATAAAATTTGTAATTGTGATTCCACTAAGCTCATGACACCGAAGCGAAGACATTGTATATGAATAAAGTGGCCTGTTGTATGTGTCCAACCTGAGACACCTATAATCCGACATGGTATACGTCCGTTCGACATGGTAATGCATTTTGTTTACCCAGTAATGCGTTTTGTTTACTAGATCTATTTATAACACTCGCGCTTACACAAAGTAATTAATGGTTCATGATGATGGGCATTGTAGGTTATCGGTACTTAGGCGCATCAATAATCATAAAAGAAAAGAAAAATACTTGCGTCCAATTGTAAAACAAGCAATGTATCTTACCCCGAGATTTATAAAGTAGTTGTAAAACAAGTTAAAGCAGGGCTATAAACTCACCTTAGTTAAAAGTATCGATTTGTGAATAAATCAAATAGGTAAAACGTCAAACAATGTCCCGAAAGCAACCTATTAATAACGGGTCGTCTTAGACTACTGCAAATGAAGTGAAGTGATGCAAATATATTTTATAACATTATTTCACCACCTAATAGTTTGAGTTTTAGTTTTATAATTCAAAATAACGTTTACGTCAAGTTCGCCACTTATTATATAAGTATATATACTTGCAAGTATTTTCTAATAGCCAACTTAAATCTATTCTATCTCGCTTGCTTATTATTATTTTAAAAAGTTTCTGACGCGTATATAAAATATATAAGTAATACTACAATATTTGTTAAGGTTTTTATAGATCAAACGGACTCGAAAATGCCCGAAAACTTCATTTCAATTTTCAAACGGCACCCTATTTTTATAAAAATACATTCTGGTCTAGTTTTATAAATGTCATAACTTCTTCGTTATAACGATTCACAGGTTGAACAAAAGCGAGGTTTCAAGGAAAGATCATGATCTACAAGTTTTCTCTTATAAGTTTTACCCGACTCGGACCCGAAACGGCTCAAAAACACCATTTTAGAAACTCGACAGATTACTTATAAAAACAGTTTTGCTGGAAAAATCACTAAACTTCATTTGGCCATATCTATAACAATGATTGTGTTCTTTATTATTCCGTTGCGTGTTATCAATCATTGTTATTATCCTAGATGGGCTTAATCGATCTCAACATTCAAAGTCCATTTTTCTGTCCGAAAACCTAAGTACTAAATCTGGACAACAAGCTTGCATTTTTCAATCTACCATTTTAATTCACCCACAAATTGCAACTCCGTACTAACCTAGTCCCTTCCACCAATTTTCACAATTTATCATCACAACAAAAAATCTATACTAACCTAGTTTCTTCCACCAATTTGTCAAGAATCAACATAATATTAAAAACATAAATAAAATACACAACTTTACTAGTTCAAGCTTATAATTAACCATTTTAACAATAAACCTAATACTAACAAGTAACTTATATAGTGACTAAAATAAGTAGTTTATGTGTAGATCCCATGGTTGTTAAGATCCCGATCCTGATCTTAGGATCTTACGATTTTACGATACTACAAAGCAAAAACGATCCAGATCC